>CAUHTR010007904.1:216115-255536 GCA_959609185.1 Schmidtea polychroa
TTCGTAAATAAATAAACTCTTAATTTTAGTCTACTTACAAATAATGAGTGATAGGTAATGTTTTTAATTACATTTTTTAATTGATTATATACACACAATTAGTGCCCTAGTCTTTTTATATATTGATCGTTCTTGTTTGTAAATGTAAACAAATAAATAGATATTTAAATTTCAATAAATTGCAATACTTTACTTGACCATATAAGATTAAGGTTTCAATTGTTATCTCTTGCCATTTTATGAATTAGGGAAATGCCCTTAATTTGTATATATATATATATATATATATATATATATATATATATATATATATATATATATAATATATATATATATATATATATATATATATATATATATATTATATATATATATATATATATATATATATATATATATATATATATATATATATATATATATATATATATATATATATATATATATATATATAAAGTAAGTAAACGTAACGCAATTCGTATGCCAAGAAAATGTAGCTGGTCCCTTTTAAAATTTGAGTTTATATTTTATTTATGACAAAATAATCGTGTTATCAATAGTTTGTTTTATTGGAACTCAAGAACAAATTGGAGCCAGAATAACCAATAAATTTCTTGCGGTTTATTTGAATGAAAATATTTTACAATTTATTTGTACATTTGTCATATGAGTAAAGTTTACATTCAAATTAGGTGCTGGCATTATTTGAAGAGCATGAAGACTCAATCACAGCATTTGTAGAACCATTCGTCATTATGCTTATTTTAATTGCTAACGCCATTGTCGGTGTATGGCAAGTAAGTTTGGTTGAGATGTTTTTGTTTAAATCGGAATTCTAATTAAAGGAACGAAATGCCGAATCGGCAATTGAGGCATTGAAAGAATATGAGCCTGAAATAGCAAAGGTTTATAGAAAGAATGGTAAAGGTGTTCAAAAAATCAAAGCCAGAGAATTAGTACCTGGAGATATTTGTGATATTGCAGGTTCTTCTGTTTTGATTTTTTGTTTAAATCTTTATTTGTAATTTTAGTCGGAGACAAAGTTCCAGCTGACATAAGAATCACCAAGATTTTCAGTACAACAATAAGGATCGACCAATCAATCTTGACTGGTGAGTCGGTCTCGGTTATCAAACACTCAGACGCCATTCCAGATCCTCGAGCTGTAAATCAAGACAAAAAGAATTTATTATTTAGCGGAACAAATGTCGCGTCCGGAAAATGTAGAGGTGTTGTCATAGGCACTGGATTGGACACGGAAATTGGTAAAATCAGAAATCAAATGATGGAAACCGAACAAGAAAGAACACCTTTGCAGCAAAAATTGGATGAATTCGGACAGCAATTATCAAAGGTACATTTAAAGTTAAAATAAAATGGATCTGAATTTTACATAATTCATATTTTAAAGAGTGATGAAACCATATGGAAAAGAATATTTATACCCAATAACCCTTTACCCGAAGGAATCTCTTCCCAATGTATTTTTGTCCTCTCACTTTCAATAACTTTCTTCACTACCCTCCAACTGAAATGACATGATGCAGTCCTAAATATCCTACATTTTCATGAATATTTTGTATTTTTTAAGAGGGCTGCGTCAAGGTACTGAGATAGTAAATCGAATCACTTTTATCCATGATTTTAAGGAGCTTACTTTCGTGTATTGTAATATTCGAACTCCAACATTTGGCACAAATGTAGTTTCTCACTTAATTATGTATTCATTCCTATTCCTATGTATGCAGTGTATTTTTGTAACTATAATCAGTGATGGGATTCAGCTAGTGCTCACCAGGACGCCCGTATTGGTTCTTAATAAGTTCTAGTAAGCGCGTACGAATTTTTCATTTTACAAATCAATAGAAATTTGGAATGCGGACCGGTTCCAAAGAAAATTGAATCCCATCACTAGTTATAATTGTCACCCAAACTCATCAAGACCCGCTGAAGGGATAATGACCAAAATGTGATACAAACCTTTTTTCAATGTTAACATTTTGACAGAAACTGAAATAGAATTTATGAATCATCAACTAAAAACGAATTTGTTTCACATTTTGCCCATCATCTCTCTAAACCGCGTTGCGACATACGACTGGTTTTAGTCCAATGCGCTCCAATAGTTTATTGCATTCGATCTCGCCTAGCGTGGGGTAATTACAGGACGAACAAATCGCGTTAAATGAGGTTTTTTCTTGAATTAATTGTTTGTTTCTTCTATTTTTCATATTATTTCTATTAATTTAATTTAAAATAAATTCGTAGAAAACCGATTTTTTGCTGAATTAAAATAAACCGGGATTTTCGTATCAAAATAAAATATAAATATTTAGGTCATTACGATCATCTGTATCGCTGTTTGGGCAATTAATATCGGCCATTTTAATGATCCTGCTCACGGTGGTTCATGGGTTCGAGGGGCAATCTATTATTTTAAAATTGCAGTTGCTCTTGCTGTCGCTGCTATTCCAGAAGGGTTGCCTGCTGTTATTACGACTTGTTTGGCTTTAGGCACTCGCAGAATGGCAAAGAAAAACGCAATTGTCCGATCGCTGCCTAGTGTTGAAACCCTGGGATGTACAAGTGTAATTTGTTCTGACAAAACTGGTACATTAACGACAAACCAAATGAGCGTCTGCAGAATGTTTGTTTTTTCCAACATAACAGAAACCGAAATCTCCACTCATCAATTTGAAATTACTGGTTCGAAATATGCACCCGAAGGAGAAGTGTAAGTTTTCTTGATGAAAATAACATCAGTTAATTATAATATCAGTTTTCTCGAATGTTGATTAATTAATATAAATTAAAAGAAAAAATCTAAAAATTTCAAAAACTAAAATAAAATAAATGTAATTTTCAAAATAATTCAAAATTTATTAAAATTACAATTTGGGAAATAATAATTTGGGCAAAATATTTTAAACTAGAAAGTAAATATATAAAAAACATTAATAAAAACTTAATTTGTGAATTGGTCTCTAATAATAATAATAATAATAATAATAATAATAATAATAATAATAATAATAATAATAATAATAATAATAATAATAATAATAATAATATTATTATTATTATTATTATTATTATTATTATTATTATTATTATTATTATTATTATTATTATTATTATTAATTTATTAATTAAGCTTTAAATGAATTAATTTAAAACACTTAAAATAATAAAAGATATGTTGGGAATATTAATTATAAGATGGTGTCAAATTCATGTAAAGTACGAAATATATTTATCAATAAATCTAAAACTCAGATTGGATTGAGTTCTGATTTCGTTTATCAGTTTACATGTAATGAGTGTAATGCCACACACATTGGAGAAACTTCCCGTCATCCTTGTATTCGAGCTCAAGAACATTATAGACCAAAGGGATTGATCAATATTAGTGAGCACAATAAAGCCTGTAAGAGAAAAATAGGTAAGTTTGATTTTAATATTTGATTAAAAAATTTCAATAATTATTTTAAACGTGTAATTTGTGAAGGTTATTGATAAAGTCAATGGATCCGAAAATTAACGTGCAAAATGCCGTGAATACTTGTGTTTTAAATGTTTTTAAATAATTTAAAACACAAGTATTCACGGCATCTTGCACGGTAATTTTCGGATCATTTGACTTTATCAATAACCTTCACAAATTATACGTTCCCAATAATTATTGAAATTTTTTATTGAAATATATATGGATTGTTGTTATTAAATTAAATAATTATTAATTTATTATTATTAATTATTGATACAATTTAAAAATTGATTTGTAATTTAAATTGAACGAATAAAATATTTTTTTTAAAAATATGATATAAATAATAAATTTGTTCAAAAATCTTTTTCTTATATAGTTATTCTATCCTACCTGACGAAGACGGGAAAACTGTCGAAATATATCGTAAAACGTGTTTTTGAGTGGCGCTTTCTTATAATTAAATCGTTTCCATGTATGTTTAATTATCTATTTAATAATAATAATAATTATAATTATTAATATTATAATAATTGTATTTCTCTATAGGTTTTTAAATGGGCAAAAGATAAGAGCTGGAGATTATGAAACGTTGCAAGAGATTGCAAATATTTGTGCCATGTGTAACGATTCTTCCATAGACTATAATGAATCTAAAAGTGCGTTTGAAAAAGTCGGAGAAGCCACAGAGACAGCATTGACATGCTTAGTGGAAAAAATGAATGTCCATAATATAAGCAAAGCTGGACTGACTAAAAAGCAACTGGGAATGGCCTGTAACCATCACATTCAAGTAATTTTTTTAAAAGAAGTAAATCATATTTGTTTTAATTCTAGGGATTTTGGAATAAAGAATTTACATTGGAGTTCTCTCGTGATAGAAAGTCAATGAGTTGCTTTGTTCACCCCGTTAAAGAAGGAACTCCAAAAATGTTTTGCAAAGGAGCACCAGAAGGAATCCTAGACAGATGTGCTTTTGTTCGAGTGGGATCAAAAAAAATACCGATGACGACTGCAATTAAAGCCGAAATTATGAAAATTACCGGCGAATATGGGACTGGAAGAGATACATTAAGATGTCTTGCATTGGCAACTATAGACAATCCTTTCAAAAAAGAACAAATGAATTTGGAAGATTCAAATCAATTCTATAAGTATGAGGTAAACAATAGTTTTATAATTTGAAATTTTTCTTAATATTTTTCATCGTATGTCATTGAACAAGACATTTCAAGAGTAATTTACTTAGATAAACATGCAATCTCGATTCAAATAGGGATCATTGAAGTCAAAGGACGTTCAACCGTGCGACATAAGCATTCTTATTTTGATTCTACTTGAGTTTCACTGCAAATCATCAAGGAAAACCTTTGACGAGTAAATGAGTAAATCCATGAGCCTTACATTGGAGACCATCACTGTACGAATTAATGAGCTATTGAATATTTGAGAAAAAGTTTAGGGTTTGTTCTAATTCAGATTTGCATATATTCGATTAGCTTGGCTTTCTTTCAAGATAACTAAAAAAACATAAACACTGAATATAACTACGAGTGTAAGTCATAGCTAAAAACGGCGAGAAGCCTACTAAATAACAGTTTTGTCAGTAATAGTGAATTGATATATTCCACTTGTACAGGGAATTTCTAATAACTACAATTTACTAGAATTTACTGATTACGCAGTTATTCGCCTGTCATTACTGGGGGAGGGGTCGCAGGTAATCAATGTTTGGCTTGTCATGTCGTTTCCGACGCAACCCAAGATACAATAGTTCAATTTGCCATTCGACACTCGTTGAGCGTTCAACGTTGGTAACGTGTCGTATGGATGAAAACTCGCAAAAAAGTGAGCGTACCATTGTACACTATAATGGTCAAGCATTCGAGCGGGTTTGCGGAATGCCGATAGAATGATTATGTCTATGGTCCCTATGGACCCCATTGATATTAGATGCACTAAACAACGAATTATGATCAAAATGGAAATATCTTATTTTATCACTACACAGATGATGTGTTTAATTCAACGGCTTCGTTTGATCTAGTTAAAATGTCTATACCGTGATTAGACTGGTCAATGATCCGAGCCTCCTGATCGGTTGTATTTCCGATTTAAGGCGTAGTAGGAACTACTCACTAATCGTAGATCAATGTCATTCATGATTTACTACTTTGTTGTTTATAAAGGTGGCTGTGGGACTAAAAATGTTTAGAAATTTTATTAAAAGTGAATTCATCTTTTGAGAACAACAAAATAAAACAAAAATTCTATTCAAAACTTTAATCGCACAATGAAAATTCTTGACTACATACTATGTAGTACATAGACATAGTACCAATAAAAATTCTTACTTCTTCAAGCTGTCACAAATTCAGAAAAAGTTGGTTTACATAAAATTTCAGAATTAAATTGTTACTAAAATTCGTCAATATTTATAGTCTAATTTTGATGTGCGAGTATGTGTGCACGCACTGATTCAGTAAAACAAATTTGAAGTATTTGAATTATAATTAATTTTGAATTATAATTTTTATCAATTTTGATGGCGATTCTTTATAATTTGTGATTTATTTTATTTTATGATTTTTATATTTTATTTAATTTTAAGTAATTTCACCGCCATAATGATTATGGTCAGTATCTAGAATATTCTATGGTACTTTAATGATTTTATTATAAATTGCTATTTCTTTTAATTCTTAAGTTATTTTATTTTAGTTTTTTGGTAATTTAATTTCTGAATTTTTGATATTTTACTTAACTTCCAATTACTTTTGGCGTCCATGAATGACTTCACCATTCTAGCATTTCTTATCATTTCTATAATAATTTGGACTCCTAATTCATTTTCAGGGATATTTTGTGGAAATCTTTTCCATTTGCATTCCTAATTTTTCTTATCGCCATTAACTCATATTTGTTTACTTTCACTTTATTATCTACTTTGTTTGAGTTTGTTTCCTTCTTATTCTTGCTCTTGATCTTGTTTTATTTTATTTTTGTGTTTTATCATTTTGGTGTTGTGAAAGTTTTTTGATTGGTGTTTACTTAATGTTTTAAGTGTTTTTATTTCAACTTTACTTAGTGCTGTGTCTGCGTGCTATTTTCCGAGGCATTTCGATTGTTTTTGTATTATGTGGGCCTAAATTCAGTTGTTGCCCAACACTTCTACCGATTGGATGGTTTAATGAAGTCTGATTTAAGAATTGATAACATTTCTATAATTTGGAAAAGACAATTAAACTTAAAGTAAAAGTTATAACAAAAATAAATAGATGTAAGTTCTTTTGGTATAAAAATACCCCTTTCCTGGAATTTTGAGAATTATGACATCTCAAAAAATTGTGTACACAAAAATCATGAATTTTGATGTCCAAGGGATATTTTGGAAAATATGTTAAATTTTTTAATATCTGCAAATAATTTTGATTTTTGTTTGAATTGATACTTAAGAAAATTTATAAGATAAAGCAAGAAATTAAAGTTGATTTTAGTTAAAAGTTCAACATTATTATTATATTTAGACGAATATGACTTTTGTCGGAGTAGTCGGAATGCTTGATCCACCGAGAACCGAAGTATTTGACAGCATTGTTAAATGTAGAATGGCAGGTATCAGAGTTATCGTTATTACCGGGGACAATAAGGCAACAGCAGAAGCCATTTGTCGAAGAATTGGGGTATTTTCAGAAAATGAAACCACATTTGGAAAATCATACACTGGAAGAGAATTCGACGATCTATCGGAAGAAATGAAGAAAGAAGCTGTCAGAAGAGCGAAATTGTTTGCTCGAGTCGAACCTGCTCATAAAAGCAAAATTGTTGAATATTTACAAATGGACGGTGAAGTGTCTGCCATGGTAATTTTTACTATAAACTTTATCTTGATTGTTTTTATTGAAAGACTGGTGATGGAGTCAACGATGCGCCAGCCTTGAAGAAAGCTGAAATAGGCATTGCTATGGGAAGTGGCACTGCAGTTGCAAAGAGTGCTTCAGAAATGGTCTTAGCTGATGATAATTTCAGTACAATTGTTGCTGCCGTTGAAGAAGGAAGAGCAATATATAATAATATGAAACAATTTATTCGATATCTTATTTCCTCTAATGTTGGAGAAGGTATTTTTGACTTCAATAAGTTATCTTTGGTAGAATTTATGTTTTTCAGTCGTCAGTATTTTCCTCACTGCAGCTCTTGGAATGCCAGAAGCTTTGATTCCAGTTCAATTACTTTGGGTTAATTTAGTTACTGATGGATTGCCAGCAACAGCTCTAGGATTTAATCCTCCGGACTTAGACATAATGTCAAAACCACCAAGATCAACAAAAGAGCCTTTAATTACTGGATGGTTATTCTTTCGATACATGGCTGTCGGTACATATGTTGGAGCAGCAACCGTTGGTGCAGCGGCTTGGTGGTTTACTATCTACCCAAAAGGTCCCCAGTTGAATTACTATCAATTGGTAAGTTGTACATATGACATTTTTATTAATAAAAATATAAATAAATGACATGATCTTCACGATTCCAGACACATCATATGCAATGTTTAGCAGAAACTGAAAGCTTCAATGGTATTGACTGTAGAATTTTCCAAAATCCCAAGCCAATGACCATGGCTTTATCAGTATTGGTATTGATAGAAATGCTAAACGCAATGAACAGGTAACCGAAAAAAGAGTAAATAAATTACTGCATGAAATGCAAAATAGGTTTCTAAATTAGAGGGTTACTTGACCATAATAAAGGGAAAAGGAAAGCGGTTTGTTCACAATTGTATTCTATAAAGTTTCTTTTAAATTTCTTCTAACAGTTTTCAAAACCTTTACATTAGAAGCTTTACTTACCTTTAAGATATCACCAAATAGAACAGTAAGTCTTTCGAGGATCGAAATAATATACCAATACCTTTATTAAGATTCATATTAATCATTTTCAAACTTTTTTCAGTTGACCTGCTAATTTCATTGTGCTCATTTTAGACTCATCAGGCACAATGCCTGGCCCAAGAATCTCGATTTGAGGGAGTTGACTGTTCAATTTTCATCCACCCCAAGCCAATGACGATGGCTCTCAGTGTTCTCGTTTTAATAGAAATGCTAAATGCAATGAACAGGTGAGATATTGCTGGACAATATATTGAGCATGAGATGACCACAGGTCACTAGTGCGACGGTGTCTAGCAGGAATATCTATGAATAATATATTTTTTTTAAAAGTACAAAGGGGCTCCTGGAATAAATCTTTCATTAATTAAATGTAAAACTGATTTGTTATTGCTTCGAACAATTGACCAAATTGACACCGAAAAGTCATTTCATTCAACAGTTTTTCATCTTGGTGAAAAATCTATCACAAATAACAAAAAGTTTTACCGTAGGAGCCCTTTTGTTCAGATTAACTAATGAGGCTCTTTATAATTTTTCTCGTAATTTTTTTCTATAAGTTCCAAGAGTCCCCTTTGACAGAAATTTTAAACAATTATTTTTTCAAGTAATTAAGCGAAAAATTTCTGTAATATTTTTATCAAATTTATATTTCCTGCTGAATGCTGCTTATAGAGTTGATTTTCAATCAACCATAGTCCAGCAATACCTCATTTAAACAAATTTAATATAACCTTTCAAAGAAGCCTCATTCGTTATTTTTTTGTATGCGACATTTACATTCTTACGAAATCAGACATTTTTATAATGTTAATTTCATTTTGGTAAGTCCCGGTTTGGGTGGTAAAGGTTAAATGTGTAATTAATATCATAAATATTAAATAATCTATGCAAATAATTTCAATATCTTACAAGGTCATTATCAAATTAAACATTGAAATAATTCATATCATTTAAAAAATAACAGTTTTAAAAGAAACACTTAGTGAAATTGATAAAATTATGCATCATTTGATAGAGAAAAGTCGATTTTCAGATTGTATGTAAAAATAATTTGTCATATTATCGGTTAAAAATAGATTTAATGGTCAAATTTTAATTTAATATAATGAATCATAGAGAGATGCATAAATCTGGTAAACTCTATATATATCATAAGGGGTTTGTCATCGAGTAATATGACTTTGTATTTAATACTATTAATGTTTCATTTAATAATAATAATTTTTCAATTAATATTTTTTCACATTATTTCATATATAATTTATTTATAATTATAGTTTAGACGAATTATAATACAAAATGATTGTAATGAAGCTATAAATGGTTAGAATGCGGAAAAATAAATAATATTTAATGTAATATATCATTTATTTTTACAATGTTTAAAATATGTCATAACTTTCATAATGTCTATTATTAAAATATTGAATTTTCAATATTTATTAAATGTTGTTAATTTTATAGAAAATATATAATATTTTTATAACTAATCGTTTCATTCATTCGTTGCAATCATTTTGTATTATAATTCGTCTAAACTATAATTATAAATAAATTATATATGAAATAATGTGAACAAAATAATTGAATTATTATTATTATTAAATGAAATATTAACACTATGAAATGCAAAGTTAATAGATGAGAAACTCGATGATGTTTTGTGTAATATTTCTTATATTCTTTATATAAGTTATTTATTAATTTAATGATATTACTTACATATTTAACCTTTACCATCCGAATAGGGGACGATTAATTAATAATTCTCGATTTGTGCGCTAATCGATTCAAAATGGCTGATTTGGTAAAATAATTCCAAATATTCATGCATGGAATAAAATCGACTTATTAATTAATAAGTAGATTATTTATATTTTGTCTGATTCAGTTTGTCAGAAAACCAATCATTGCTAAAAATGCCACCTTGGGTCAATTTGTGGTTGGTCGGATCGATGGTCCTCAGTATGTCACTCCATTTTCTTATTTTGGAGGTTGACTTTTTATCGGTAAGATATTTACTTTATATTTATATATAATGAAACTTTTAAAATACATCGATTTTGTTTAATAAAATTAATTTGTTTAATTGTTTTGAAAACAAAGTTGGCGGTTCATTTGAAATTTTTATCCGTGGCCCGAAAAATTGTTCAGTCATGGTTATTTTTTATTAAAAACTTGTTACCCTGTTGAAATGATATAATGTATTACATAGTTTTATCGGTTTACCATAAGCTGATGATCAGGACCGGTTCTAAAGGTGAAGCCGGCATTGTACCATTTAATTAATAATATCTTCACTCGTTTTTTAAACCAGTGTATTTATTTATTAATTATTTGTATATTAATTATTTACTAGTGACATTAATATTTATAAGGATATTATCCCATATCAAAATTGAACGAATAAATTTAAAGGTGGATACGTTCCCAGTATATGTATACAGAGGCGTAGCTATGAAGCTTTGCACTATAAAATTGGCGCCCAGTCCTCTCCCGTTTAATAAGGTAAAATAATTTTATTTTTAATGAAACATTGTATTTAAAGAAGCAAAAAAGTTAAAAATATTCTAGAATATAAGACTTATAAATAAATCATATAAATAAAATCAAATAGAGTTCAATAAATACAATCAGCACACACATTTATTAGTTAGCTTTTTGGCCCTGTCCTATAATATTTATTCAGGACAGGCATTGTGATGGGCCTTCGCTAATCATCCAATATATAACTAGCAACATGTAATTACTACGTTTTATTGGAAAATTTCACATAAAACTTATAAACTCTGTCAAACAGGAAAATAACCCTAACACCTCGATCAAGACTATTTTAATTTTATTGATAACTGGGAAATATAGTAGTAATGATATTACATTAGAGGCCAAGAACCAAATGTGAAGAGTTCAGAGTATATTCGCGTAATTCAATAAAATGTGTTAGTTATTACGCAATATGCATTACTATTTAACCCTTTCGCCCCTATTGGGACAATACGTCCCAGAAACTTTCATCATGATCCTACTGGGATATTTTCAAAGCAATTTGCGGTGTTAAAGTGTATTATTATCCCAGGACTTTCTAGGATATTCAGAAGCGCCACGATTACAAAAATGAGAATATTTCATATTTAGGTCAATATTAACAAGTTCCAATATATAAATTTAGCATAGTGTCATTAGCGGAAAGTCGGTGCGAAAGGGTTAAGAGTGATCACTCTGTGTTAATATTAATAAATCTTTAGATGGAACCAATTGTTGTAGCTATAGTGATATAATTACGATGAATTGTGTAAAACATTTTAGGTTATTGTGAACTCTTACAATGTTATTGCGTCATAAATCAGTCTTAGTTTTAATCTTTGTTTTATTTATCTATTAATAACAGATTGAATTTGGAAATGGTGTATAATTTATTATTTTAGAAAAACATATAAAAAAATTATATTTTTAAGTAGTTAATTCCTATTTTTAAAGGGTTCCCCTACGGATATCAGTTATATATAAATGTGATAATGAATAATAATGAATAAATGTGATATAATAACTAGCGACTGCAAAAAGAATACATCGGTCAATTTAACCTTACATCGGTTTTTGTATTATTTTAAAATAAAAAGCTTGCATAAAGCTCTCAAGATACTCTGCTTGATGACCTAGATAATAAGATGACAATGATTATTGTAATAACTTAATTATTTTTCAGAAAGTATTTCAAATCACTCCATTGAGTGTGGAAGAATGGTTTGCAGTAGTAAAGATATCCTTTCCCGTCATTCTCCTTGATGAAGTGCTGAAGTTGATCGCCCGAAAATTTACTGATGGTAAAAATGAGCATGTTCATTATACTGATTTGAAACAAATGATCGTGATATGGATTGCTTTTGCATGTTTGGCAGCATTTTTATGAACAGGATTTATTAGGATTTGTGAATTTTTTAAATTTTTTATTAGCTTATCTGTGATAGCCAATTAGAATAATCGGTTGCTCAAGATTTATCGGCATAAATTTATTGTTTTAAATGCTTCAAATACTCTTAAAATAGAATGTATTTTTGTGGAATTAATTTCTATATTGAAATTCATTTTGTTTGAATGAATGTTAATTAAATTGAAGTTAAAAATGTTGCTGGTAACTGAAAGGTTTTGACCATTAGGTTATACGAATGTTTGTTTTTAGTAAGTAAATGCTGCTTATGAATTCTTATGGTATTTTTTGAATTTTTCGTTGCATGTTTATCATTATCTAATCTATTTGAAAAAATGAATAATATATATATATATATATATATTTCAATAATTAAAACTTTTTTTTCAATTTTGACCACTGACTTCTTTTCCATTGACATTGTATTTATTAAAAAGCTTGACTATGAATCAGTAAATATATCGATGTTTTTGATATTCACAAATTTTCGGCACTGCCTTTTTCAAGTGAATTTTAAGTGAAGAATTTCTAACAATTGACATATTGATGAAATTATACTATAAATTATACTATAATCTTATTATTATTATTATTATTATTATTATTATTATTATTATTATTATTATTATTATTATTATTATTATTATTATTATTATTATTATTATTATAAAGTGATTATTTCTTCGTAGCAGCATTTATTATTTAAAACAATAAAGTGATAATTTAAATCTTTTGCTGCGAATAATGTATTTAATGAAAAAATTTTCGACTATTTCATTTTTCTTTCCTTTGTTGGTTGACATTGTCGGAGATTTCTGTATACCGAGGGTTTTCCACGAGGGTATAGATGTTCTTTAACTCTTTGGTGCAAGGCTCTGAGTGTACTTCCAATGTATATTTCTTTGCATACATTGCACGTGATGCAATAGATAATGTCTTTTTGAAAGTATATACTTTTCTGTGTTAGTCAGTTTTCCATTGAACAATTGTTTTCTTTTTTTGTGTTGTTTACCAGAGCTTCTCTCAATGTTCAAAATTTTATGTGCTATACGAATTGGAAGGCCAGTGTGTTTAATTTCTTTCAGTATCTTGAAGTCGAGTATGTCACTGATGAATGGGATATTCAAATAAAAAATATTTTTCCTTATTTTGTGTAAAATCCCTAGATTTTTTTTGTAGAATTCATTCTTTCAGTGTCCTTACCTTGATATCAGTGTATGTGTAGGGTTTCATTGAAGTTAGATTGCTGTTTATAGTTCTCATTTTCTTCAGTTGATCTATTATTATTATTTTTATTATTATTACTATTTCTTAGTAGCACCATAAATTAAATGTTAGACAATTAAATGATAAAATAAGCCCTCGCTGCAGAATATATATTAAATTAAATGACAATAAAACTGCAAATTTTAAAAAAATTACACAGGTGAGTTTAATTAACCCTCTCCGTGTAAAAAATAATGCTGATATTTATAGTGACCCGTTCTATTCCCTCAAAAACGGGTACAAAATGTGCCTTCAGCTTCATCCCGATGGATTCAAAGCTGGAAAAGGGACACATCTTTCTGTTTTCTTTTTCATAATGCGCGGTGAAAACGATGTACTTTTGCAATGGCCTATGAAACTGGAAGTGACATCTTGCTCTAATGTCGAATATATTCGACAAATATACGGAGAGGGTTAAGATCTCAATTAATAAAATTTCCAAATTTAATTAAGTAACTTCCCAAAATGACACTAATAACAGTTTTCATAACTGTTGGAATGCCAATCAGTTGGAACATTTTAAAATGAATTATGATAATCTATTTGTTGAAAATCAGAAGTTGGGATGTAAATATTGTTCAAAAATCAAAAAAAACCTCAACTTGCTTTTATCTGATATATTTAATATTCTCGAGCTAATCAGTCACTGATGGACTAATCACAATATTTTGATAGAAATATTAATACTCAAAATAGAAAAAAAATGTAAAAAATAATTTTACTATGAAGTGGTTGATAAAATTTTGGCATCTCTAGTGCTTTGTATGCTATAAGTCGAGGTTTTCTTATTATCACTTGAAAAATCACTTGAAAAATGCTTAGCCGAAAATTCGTCGGCATAGCCTTTATCAAAGGTTTATTTAAAAACATATATAATAAAATACTTTTTTTCAAAATCATACCTTATTGCAAGCAGGAATTTATTTATTCTGTCCATAGCAGTTATAGAGTTCAATGTTACTCAACTATATCATATAGGTTGTTTATTGTTTTATATTGGTGCGGTCCTCATCTCTCTTTTAAAAATTCAATGTGGTCAGCGGTCCAAAATGATTAAAACAATTTTTTGATCTAATTGATCTGATTTATTGGTTTATGAATGAAGATAAATGAAATTGAATAAAAAATAAAATCTGAAACAGCTGTTTAAACAATAAAAATAAGTTTTGAATTATTTCTACTTATTAATTGTCAGTAAAATATTTTATCTTATTTACCGTTGATTTATTTTCATTTTCAAAAACTGCACTGCATGAGTCAATTTATATTTCAATGACTCCTGATTCCATTATTTAATCTTTCAGTGCCGAGGTTCATAGTGGATCCAGAGAAGTACAGTTAGGAATTTTCAAAATGACATTTGTAGTTCTCTCCTATGTGATTTAGTCTGCCAAACCTGCAATGTAGATAATCATCCTTATTTGTTTATTGCTGGAAACATTACCGTGAAATGTTTACCGATGAAATGTTTACTGAATTGAGGATATGTAGTTCTAGAGACATTTTGATGATGAATTAGGTTTTCGGTAATATTTTCGATACATATGTTTGTTTGGTTTTTCGATTGTTTTAATAAATTAATTAAATCATATTGAAATGACAGAGGTGAAGTTTCTTTTTAAATTTTGAAAGAAAAAAATTATTTAAATTAATAGTTGAGATTTTTGTTTATATTTCTATAATTGTATTTCTGCGATGTGTTGTAAACCTGGAAATGTTGACTCAGAATAGCAAATGTATTAGCAAATATTCTTTAGATTTTGTTTTCAATTGATATTGATTTAATAAAATTTTATTAAATTTTTTTTTAATATTATAAAAATGAAATACTTTGACGAAATATGACGAAAATGTTATGACGAAATATATTTAAAATCTTGAAATAATATATTTAAAATTTTGAAATAATATATTTAAAAACTTATATTGAAATTTAAAAACTTACATCGATATTTTAAAAACTTCCAAACAATAAATATTAGATTCAATCCAAGAAGCTTTAATGCGCAGTCCATTCTTTTTAAGCTAATTCATATATAACAAAGAAATCACAAAAATACAAATATCGATTTATTCAAATAAACTCTTGTCTAGCAAGAGCTTTTTCAATATATTTCCTCATGTTAGCAAACCAACCACCAAAATCGATTCCTTCATTATCCAGTGTAGTCCGTATTCTGGTTTTCAATTCATCTCGATTTGCAGCCGAAGGATGAATGGCAAATAGCACCGATTTAAAATGGCTAAAGTACTCTTCAATCGGATTTAACTGGGGGGAGTAAGGGGGTAAAAATCGAAAATTAATATTATTAGACTCCAACAGACTAATAACAGTTCTGGAATGGTGAAACCTACAGTTATCCATTATCAATACGTCATTCGGATTAGATCTAAAATGGCTCAACAACTTTTCCTCAATAAAACCACAAAAACTTTCTCCGTTAAAAGCACCATCTTTGATTTCATAAGAAACTATTCCAGATTTCTTAATTGCCACCATACAACTGATATTAGTACCACGATTGCCTTTAACGATTTTGTAGGCTTTTGAATTTTTGGGCGAGTAACCGTAGTTCCTGGTTTGATGCAAATTCAGTCCGGTTTCATCCAAAAAAACCAAATGATCATTCGAGATAAAATTTGTTTCACGGGCGTATCTTTGCCTTAGATCGATATTTTTAGGGGTGTTTCGTTCCTGTGGAATTCTGACCAGTCGTTTCCTGGTATATTCCATCTTTTTAAGTATTTTAGAAACAGCACTCGAGCACCTAGTTATTCCGGAGTGTTGCAACTCTTCGGATAGTTCGGGCTGGGTAAATGAGGCGTCTCTTTGTAAAATTTGGCTTATTTTGGATTTCACGACGGACAAATCTGCCATTTTCCTTCCTTTCTTCGGACCGCAGATTTCTTCGTCCGTTGCGCCGTCGCATAGTTTTCCGACCAGGTTATATGCGGTCTGCAGACTAATCTCTTGCTCGGAGGCGATTGTTTTTGTATTGGTATTTTTTTCAACCGATTTTCGGACTCGTTTTATGATTTCGAGTGTAACAGTTTGCCGCCTTTTTCGAACCCTGACATCTTGGCGCTCTTCGGAGGTTTGTTCAGTGCTGTTGGACATGGTTGAGGGATTTAGTTTTGAATGCATAAATTCCAGTCTTAAAATTTATCGATGTATATCGAGGTTTTTAAAATTTCAATATAAGTTTTTAGATATATTGTTTCAAGATTTTAAATATATTATATCAAGATTTTAAATATATTATTTCAAGATTTTAAATATATTATTTCAAGATTTTAAATATATTATTTCAAGATTTTAAATATATTATTTCAAGATTTTAAATATATTATTTCAAGATTTTAAATATATTATTTCAAGATTTTAAATATATTATTTCAAGATTTTAAATGATTTAATTATTAGAAAGCACCAATTATAATTATAATAAAATATTTTAGAAATTTTTAAATATTTTTATTGAAAATAGATAAAAATGAAAAATAATTGATAAATTATAATTAATTTTAAAAGGATTTTAAAATTAATTAAATGTGTAATTTGCTTATAAAATCCATAATATTTTCTATTCTAATGAGAAAAAAAGGAAAACTATAGAATTATATCGTAAAAGCGCTTTCTAATAATTATTTGTAAGTTTTATTGGCGTCACTTTATGGGAATTTGCTATTTTAATATTTTAAATGAATTTCAGGTTAAAACCATGAACAATTTTGAGAAATTGACATCTTCAACATGTCACATAAAGTTTCTGTTATTTTTGATGAAAATTTCAAGGTAATGAATAAATAGAAATTGGAGCTACGGTTCTAATTTAAAGAAAATTTGCAAACAAAAATAATGATCAAAATAAAATACAAAGGATTAGGAAAAATTATTAAAAAAAAGTACTCGGCAGATATTATCATATACAACTAACAGACAATAGGAGAAAAATAAGAAACGTATAATGGATACTAAATTTTAAAGTGAGAAAACGTTTAACCCTACACTGCATGACTTTTTATATTTGATACTTTGTACACTTTCACTTAAACTGTAAGACGTTTTAAAAATTGATTTGGTAATACAGAACTATTGAGAATTACATTACGGTTTTTTTGTATTATATTGCAAAATATAGCCAATACAATGTAATATGAGAGAACATTTACCGAGAACAAGAGCGAGACAGTTTTTATTCTAATAAGATAATTGTGTATCACCAGTGATACAATATGCAGTGTAGGGTTAATGGAGAAACGTTTATGTAATCAATGTATTAAATATAAATATTTTTATTTATTATTGATATTATTTTCATTATTGTACCGAAATAATATAAAAAAAACATCGATATCTTTGCTGATTCATAGTCAATTTTTTATTAAAAATAATGTCAATTGAATATGAAAAGAAATCATAGGTGAAAATCAAAAGAAGTTCTTATAATATTTTTATTATTTATTATCATTATCATTATTATTATTATTACTATTATTATTTATTATTATTATTATCATTATTATTGTTGTTGTTGTTGTATTATATTATAATATTATTATTATATTATAATATTATAATATTATATTATAATAATTATAATAACTTTTTTTTAATCACCACTGATTTCTTTTTAATAAATTCTTATTATCATCATCATCTTACGATCGCCTTATGATGAGTACTTATATGAGTTTTGTCTCACATTCCGAACAGGAATTGTTTACAATTTAGTAAAGCCAAACCAATTTCAACAAATTTCTCA
Source organism: Schmidtea polychroa (assembly GCA_959609185.1). Classification (NCBI taxonomy): domain Eukaryota; kingdom Metazoa; phylum Platyhelminthes; order Tricladida; family Dugesiidae; genus Schmidtea; species Schmidtea polychroa. The sequence continues at coordinate 234,455 of CAUHTR010007904.1, forward strand.
AAGAAAAACCGAACAATAATTGAAAGCAAAAACTGACTAGGTTGCGGATAAATATTTATTGTGATTCTAGAATTACAGAAATCATTCGCACATTGTCAAAATAATTAAAGTGTGATCAAATAAAGTCTTTATCACAGAGAGGTACCATTAGTGCACCTCTTTCCTAATTCTACAGTTACATGTAAATCTCCAACTCTTTTTGCAAGTAAATAATAAAAACATTTCAATGGCAACCATTACATACACATACACTAATTGGGGCTATCTTTTACAACAAATACCCAATAATTGCTTGAGTAACCCCCCTCTACCACCTCCACCTCCACCACCACTACTGTGATGACGTTTTCCTGAAGATGATGACGATCCCGATGATGATTTTCTTCTATGGATCTTAGCACTGTTATTGACTGAAATAAATTATAATTGCCAATAAAATATAACTATTTGAAGTTAACAAAATAAAATATGCAGAAAAATCTTAGAAGATTTATTGAGCTGCAAACACAATCTAATTAATAATGGAAATATTTTTGCAACTTTTACTTTTACGGAACTCATAAAACAGTTCTTAGATCTTTAAGGGAGATTTCCGATTTATTAAATAACTAGCTATATTTGATCACTTATCAAAATAGTAAATATCACACTCATCATGTCCCTAATACGTTCCTATGCTCTGTATTGAATGCAATTCAAGGTGGAGCACTGTTGAAGGTCGATCCTAAATCAGTTACTAAACCAAAGTGCATAAACTATATGCAACAAAGACAAATATTATCGGCAAATGGTAAGTTAATAGTTATATTTTTATTTACATTTTGCTAAAGATTTTTACAATAATTTTAATCTTTTTACGTTAATAATATTTTTATTAAAATTAAAATTTCGTATTTATTCTGATTTTCAGATCATTTATGATTAATTTTTGAAATCATTAAGATTTATTAAATCATCAATTGAAGCCTTATAAAAAATTTCGGATTACAAATAATTTTGGGAAATTTTTTTATATGATTGCGTAATTTTTCTCCTTGCTCCGTAGTTTTGATCAATCTTTTTTTATCAATTTCTAGGTATATTGATTTCATATTTCAATTATGTTTGTCGATATTTTTTTTGTTATTGTTATAATATTAAATGCAAATAGTTAATTCAAATATAAGTTACATTTTAATGAATAAAATCTTAATAACTGTTGTCGTTTTTAGTTCAACTTGTTAGGTTTCCCAAAATTTACAGCAGTCAATAATCATTTTCCAACTTTCCTAAAAAGTTTTAAATTGGAATTTTTTAAATAAGTTATAATTTGCATTGCCCTCCTTTTCTTCTCTACTACTCATGGATAGTTGAAATGTGATAAAACGCCAGAAAAATCCTCAAATAGCAGATTTTAGTAATTAAAAAATCCCGCAATGATTGCTAGTCATAGATTTAGTATGTTTATTTTATTATAGAGTTGTCTAGTTTGCATTTTTCTCATCAAAATTATATTTCTGCCTTTCTATAGTAAATACTAGTAATTTATGTCAGTGCACTTAATTTTTGTACTTTATTTAAGTAATTGCTTTTATTTTTTCTATATATAAATTAATTATGTCTTATACTATACTTTAACTTGTGGTTAAACGTACCGTAATTTATGTCCTTTGTTGTATCAGTGTCTCAAAGCTTAACCTCTTAAGTGGCTATGGCGGATATATACGTCATCAAGAAATTGACCTAAATTGACAAAATATGTTAAAGATATATCATAAATATTACTTTTGTTAACATATTATCTTAATAAATATCATCCAATAAGAATTTATTTGATTTTTTGTAACAATATGCCTAAGACGTATATATACGCTAGCGAATAACAAAACTTGTCGCCGAGTAGCGCATTTTTTTGACGAAATAAACCACTCAAGAGGTTGACGGTTAACATTTTGAGCGAAAACTAACCAAAAAATATTGCTTATATTATTGTGAGAAAAATTTAAAACCATAAAATTTTAAAATCGAAATTACTTTTTTAAAATTATTTACCTGGTATTTTAAAATATAATTATATAGAAATTTATAAAGGCTAAATTTGACTGAGTAAACTCCTCGAGAAATATTTGAAACGGTTGATGCTTTGAGAAGAACCAGCTCTTTTTCCTCTAACAGAATATTTCATTTAGCAATAAATTATTCATGAAGTGATTTATAATATTCCGAATTTATCGGACTTCTCTTTAGTTTCTTATCACTTTCTTATTTTTTTGATCCAGTCTAATTTTCATATCGTTTTGTATTGAAGCTTGTTATTGTTTAACGATACCAATTCATTAGATTCGTTAATTACTTATCAAAATTAACCGATAATCTATGAAATAATAATTATCCACTTTTGAACGATTAAGTGCCACTGTACCAGCCACATTCGGGTTAATCAACAAGTTTTTTAGAATAATTAATTATTAAGTTTCATTTTTTTAATTCCATAAATTTGTAATTATTATAATCGTCTTTAACTTTTAATTTGCTACCTTTTATCAAATTATTGCATTTGATTTTTCGCACTTCAATTTTGAAAATAAATAAAATTCCATTAGTCTAAACAAAGCCACAAGGCAAAATTAAAAATATTGAATTTTGATTTTAATTAAATAACTTTTTGAAAAATCTAATTATTTTCAAAAGTACTTAGAAAATTTTAATTTTAATATTGAAATAAAAGTAAATTTTATTTAAGATTTTTTATTGTGTAAAAATAATTTTAAATAAAACCTACTAGAAACCGGGATATCAGTTGGGATATAAAGCCAAATATTGTCGCTACCAATATACCATTCGTCTTCGAAGAATTTCAAATCATCAATGAAAGGCAACTCAAAGTTTAATTCATTGGAGAAATATTTACGAATTTTTTCCGGGGTGATAGAATCAGGATACAATATATCAAAATTATCAGAATCCAAATTTTCATTGTTTATTTTGCGTTTTTTCTTTTTTAAAGAATTATTCTCAGAAGCCCTTTGACAAAAGTTGTCAAATTCAGAGGATTTGACGTATTTATTTACCTGACTTTCGGATGCGATTAAATCGTTCGTAAACAGCTCAACTTCTGGAATGGATTGCAGATTGCTGCCTTGAAGCTTCGGTCGAGTTTGCCGTTTCGATAAGGCACTTTTTTTTATTACTGAATTGGAGATTTTTGGAGAATTGAAAACCGAGAATAAATTTTCAGATTTAGAGTATTTGTTGCATGATTTTGGTTTGCGCTCTTTTTTCATTGGTAGAGACTCCGTCAGCTTGATTTGTGCTGCCAAACAGTTGCCGTCAATTATTTCTACAATCGTTTGGATATTTCCCATAGTTAATGATAATAATACAACCAGAATTAATTTATAAATCAAGAAAATAAGCCTTACACATTTAATGGTCGCCCTGACTAAAAATATAGTGATTGATAGATAAAATAACAGATGAGATGTGATTAGGAGGAATAAAATATTTTTCAGTTGAATGTATAGCAAATGATCAATTTCAGTATAATTGATCCGAAATTGGAAATATTAATTATTATTGATGAATTTTTAAATAATTTTAATATATTATGGGAATGATTCTACAACCAGAGCTCCATCACGCACAGTAGTGCATGTGAATAGTGATCCCTTACATTTCCGGAGCCAAGTACTCAGGTACACCAATTATGGTAATCCTGTAGCTTAGCGTCTTAAATTTATTTTATTTTACTTATATGTAAGATATAGTATATATATAGTAGTGTTGTTGAAATTAAAAGACGCTGGAATCGTTATTTGTTAAAAATCAACTTTAAAATGGCATGTAGACCGAGACCATTGAACGAAATAGTGAACGTTGGACAATTGATAAATAAATTGATAAAAAAAAATAACCAAGAGGTACTAAATGATTTAAAAATCAATAAATTAAATTATAAGATACATACAAACACACCTCTCTACTAAATATTCCTTAGCAATTACACCTGCTAATTTATTAAAGGATTCCAGAAAGGGTAGAAAAATTATCTTATGAATAAATAAACTAAGTAAAAAATCAAACAAATTTATTTCTTTAACAGAAAACAAGGAAAAACAATTCACTGTAAGTACTAAAATTATGCAAAATATTTATACGAAAAGAATTATTTATTTTTGTTAAAATAGTATTTAAAAAACACTAAAGCGTTGACAAAATTTTTATTTTGTTTTTATTCAGATTTAGCATAATTTGTTTTTTTTAAATCAATTTCATTCTCCAAATAAAATATATAATTTTCATTCAGTCCTCGTGTATCATGGGATTTCGTAACAGTGTACTTTTCTACACTTTTCCTGTACAGTTTTGAGTTTAGAACCAACAAATATTAAAAATTAATTTAATTTTGTTTCTGACAAATAGTTAATTATATGCATGGCTGAACTTGACCCCGCAGCTTTGGACGCACTAGAAAGTTTCTTTTTCCATAAAATGCAGTATTGAATATTGCAAAATATATTATAGGAATGAATTACAAGACATGGATAATGCTAAACGAAAAGTCTATGTCGAACGTTTGCGAAAAAATAATGGATGCTCAGATTTAGCAATTGAATAATCTATACATCCTTATAATTCGTATAATTGTACCGTAAAAGGGATATTAGTGTTATGAATAGGTCTAAGGACAGAGAACTGAATCTGACCGATTGGACTCCTTAATCGACTTTGACCGGGTCACTTGTCTGTTTCAAAACAGCTTTTTGTGTGCATTTTGGTATATTATTTACTTGTGGCTTTCTTTCCATTTTTACTATTTCTATTTGCTTGGGTTGGAAAATCTACTTTCAAACCAGGACAAATTCTGTAAACTAGAATTACGATGTTTATGTTTATACATATAAGCTTTCATGCACAAAGGTATTTTAATTAAATTTTATTTTCAATTAACATAAAAATTTTCCAGATATTGCTATCTGGAGAGGGATTGGCCTCCATGTTTATGCGTGTCCAATAAATTATATCGAGTACTACACCACATTTCTGCAGACAGTACCCTACCGGTCAAAATTGTTAAGCTTAATCAATGGCTTCCAGAATTTATTAAAAAACTTCGTGGTGTCCATATCTGATTGAGTAAGAACATTCGTTAATGAAAAATATTTATCTGCAAATTTGAGAATATTTAAACAACTTTTTTTAACAATTCTGCATAATTGATTTAATGTATTAAAAAATCAATAAAATTATAAAACCAAATTGGCGACGCTCTGATATGGGTCACCCATTTTCAAAAGAATATTTAATTAAAATTAAATTAAAATGTATAATTAAATCAATATGTTAATGCATTTTATATAGTCAGAGTTTATCCGTCAAGATATTCTGTCCCCCTATGGGTACTGCTAATATTGAAGCCTATAAATTTATTAAATGATGAGCAGTACCCTTGTGAGCCGTATCCATAGGGGGACAGAATATCTTATCAGATAAACTCTGACTATATGGGGGGGGGTATAGTTCAGTTTACCCCACAAATTAAAATTATTATAATAGTTTCATTTTAATTAAATATTTTTTTGAAAGTCGGGTGACCCATATCAGAACGTCGCCACCAAATTTAATATAAAATTTGATGCGAAAAGCTTGTGGATAAATTAATCAATAATTCCCACCAATCACGCGCAGAATTCATTCAATATTTATAAAGTGAAAGATAATTGGTTGAAAATTATAAATTCTAATGGAGTGAAATCTAATAAATACTTTTTATTACAATAAATGAAAAAGAGAAAATTTATTTTTGTAAATTTTCACTAGTTTCATTGAAAACTTTTGGTAATTTCAATCCGACCATTTTGGCAGCTTCTTCCGTTGATTTTTCAGATGTTCCATATTCATTTATTAATGCCTAAAAATGCTTTAATATTTCATTTCAGCTTCTTAATACACCTTATGCTTTCTTAAACCACTTAAATAACATCGATAAGTATCTGCTAAATGTTCCATTTCTCTAGGTCCTCTGCCATGCTGTTCAGCTGTTACTTGATTCATTCGATATTGCGCCATTATATGTTTATATAGCATATTATCACGAAGTTTCTAAATGAAATAATGAACGATTAAACTTTGACATGAACTTACCGTTTGTGGTCCTAAAGAAGCTCGTAATTCATGCAGAATTTGATAAAGTTTATTAATATTTCTGTTCATTAAATATAAATTCAAAATTCAAAATAATATGATAAAAAATAATCAGTTTTAACTTTTCTTATTATGTGAAATTAATAAATAAATAAATTTTTGAATTTATAAAATTGCTTATTTATTGATAAAATTAAACAAAATGTATTCAATGTTATAATTAATTAAATAATTTGCTAATACTATAATACATCCAGCCCTATTAGAATTTTTATTAAAATTTAATCTTTCCAGGTTGTATTATTAGATGCTTCTTTTCTTTTAAACCATGTACTCTATTACTCAGATAAAAAAAAATTACATTTTTCATTTAGAAATACAGTACACGGTTGAAGTTTGAAAAATATTATTTGCGTATTATATAAATAAATCACACTTTGGTCACACATTGTCTAAATTTAGTAAGAAATGTAGTTTCCAAATTCGATTTATGGTTTCAAAAGATAATTCAAGGTGGAATAAAGACAACTGATGACTGATTTTACATATCCCGCGTAGGAAATCAATTTATCTAGAAAAAACAACCGATGAAAGTAAATGTTATTAGAAACGCTATTCCATGGAATTCAATTCTCATGCTTAAATATTTGAAATTGAATCAACTTTAAAATGTTAAATTAATTTCATACATAATATTTTCTATTTATTTAAAAATTATGAATAAAAAATTAGTGGTGTTTTAATATTATAAATTCAATACATATTATAAAAATTAAGTATAACATTTTAAGATGAATTTTTGCTTATTACTTTAAAATAATAAAAATTTTAGATTTTATTTATTCAAAATTATTTCAACACTGAAATGATTAAATTATACGGCAGTAAATTATTTACTTTTGTTAAAGTACAGTGTGCAATTCAAACTTTGATAAAAGTACTTAAATTAGTTATGAAAATTCTTAAAATACAAACAAGCACAGGACTAAATTTTACGCAGCATTATTTTAGAGCTTAAAACTTTCATTTTTTACTTCTCAGCCACTGAAACTTGTTATAATAGTACGATCCGATTTAGGCATGGGTAAGGGTAAAATAGGTGCTCAGGTATTCTTGTTCAAGAGTTAACATAATGTTGTAAACTTAGTGCGCTCATGCTGCTGTTGGATGTTATAAACGTGGATTAATTGAAACTCCAAAATTGATTAAATCATGGGAAAATTGTGGTCAACCTAAAGTTGTACTCAAGGTGGATAGTGAAAAATCTCTGTTTGATTTTACATGATCTTAATGTATTATTATATTGGATTTATAGATTTGAATTGAAGAATGAAGCAGATTCGCTTGGGATAGTAAATAGTTTAATTTGTGATAGTGGTAGATCACAAGTCGATCCCGGCACTTACACAGTCTTGGGAATTGGGCCGGGTTAGCATGTTAATAAATATGTTTCTTATTGCATATTTTTAGATCTGGAATCCAGGATTAATAAATTGACTGGTGGATTGAAGCTGTGCTGATTTATATATATATATATATTATCGAATAATTGTCGCATTTTTTTATTTTGATAAATTAAATATTATGATGAAGTCATGCCTTTAAAATTGCTACTGATATATTACTGTTGCATAAACTCCTATTAATTAACTTGAATGTTTCGAAAAATTGGTTGAAACAATGGGTAAATACGCATTTTAAAAAGTATCCGGAAAAAGCTTGTACGATCAGTTCTAAACTTGAAATATTAGCCAAAATGAGCATGAACCTGGATATTATGTAAGAACGCCTAAAACGATTAGCGAGTGAATTCGTAAATAAATTGATTTTATTGAAAGTTCAAATAAACTGAAATTAGTCGGAGGTGGAAAGAAACAATTTTATTCACCGCTTGAAGATCAGATAAAAAGACAAGCGGGGTTGTTGTCAAAAAATAATACCGATTTTAATTTGGATTTTGTAGCTTTAAATGGTTAATTGATTTCGTAAAATTATGGTAATTTTGAAAGTCTCCGAAAATCAACATTATATTTTTGGCATTTTCAGGAGAAAATTCTATGAATATCGGCTTAATGAAAATTTGGACGTGTTTAGATATGAATTGTTCGTTCGGAAAGAGAAGGATGTACTATTAGGAACTAAATATATTTGAGAGGTCAAAGTGATAAGTTCGGTTCACAGCCTAGTGGCTTAGTGTGAATCGCCTATGCAGTCAGTTTTGTCAACCGAGTTCACCTACCAGTTGATCTTTAGCCACGTTCCACCAGTGTTACCATGGGCCTTGAAAGCGTAAAATGGTAGATAATATCTTGTTTTTGGATCAATGTGAAAGTAAAATTAATTATGCAAAACCAACAATAATTAAAGTTAACAGCATTTACGAATTTTTATTTAGTGTTTTGGGATTGTTTATTATTCAAGGCGCATTTAAGTTTTCATAAATTATGCATAAACATTGAAGTAAAGATGTCATTTTGTCAAATCTATGCTAATTATTTACACATTAATTAATACACTTGTAAATACAGAAATTAGTGTTACTATTTTTAGATCAACCAATCACATAAAAGTTATGGCAATAATTGTAACAGCGAATTTGATTACAAAACTCATCACTGTTAAAGTGGTGTACTGAAGTAATAACAAAATTTAATATAATAAAAAACAATATTTATTTAATATAATTTTAATTTCCCGGTTACTTGATCGATAAGAGAAACTGGACCTAAGCAATTTATAAACATTTATAAATTTATATGAAATTCTTAATACCTGGACCAATTCCAACAACTGTAGCGGAACCAGCCGCGATCTGAGTTCTTCCTGCATCATGAATAACCTTACTAACCAAACCTAAAGATATGGCAATAGCTTGTAATTCATACCTAGAAAAATATTAATTGATAAATATTCAATAATATAATAACAATGATTCTTCTGTTTCAGTTTTCAGAACAACCTTAGCTTGACCACTATTTTCCCAATTTTTAATGATTTCAGGATTTTGTTTTAAACCAGATTTATAACAACCAAGTGAAGCATGACAACACTAAAATTAATTAAAAGAGTTAATAATTTCAAATAAATTTTTACTTGAGCTGCAATTTTACCCTTACCCATACCCAAATCACTTCTAACAACTAAAACCATTTTTGATTCTTTTGATGCTTTATTAGACATTTTTGGTGTCTATAATTAATAAATAAACAAATTATTTTTAAAATTTTATTACAGGAATAAAATTACAGGAAATGAGAATTCAGGACTTTTAAATGGTTTAGGTCCGAATTTCCATGTAACAATAATACCCAAAAGAATTCCAAATCCAGCAGAAACAAGTGGATATAATTGAGAATAAAAAAGATCAGATAATAATGATGTTATCATATTGAATTCTAAGAATATGAATATTAAAACACAGTATAATAACAAAATAATTTTTTAGTTTATGAAAATTGTTGAGTTAATATGAAAAACTTTAGAGTAAACATAAATGTAATTAATTAAAAATAATATTTTTAATTCATTACAATAAAATTTAAAATCGAATTTAAACTATTAAATTAAATAATGTGATTAATAAAATTTTAAACTCTTACTATTAATATTTTATTAAGTTATTTTCTAATTATAAAATGTCAACAGATTCTAAACCATTTTATAAAGTATTACATAAATCAAATAATTTGATTAATTAAATAAGATTTATTAAAAACACTTGTTTCTTAAATTATGATGGGCCATTTCGCGTTACACGTGTATTCACATAGAAACCCATTTATAATATTTTAAAAGTTTAGTGGGTTACACCCGTCGCAAGGATTCGTCTGTCTTCTAAGTTACATTGAACTTTAAGACAAAGATGACAATTTTGACAGAAAATAAAGGATTTAGGATGTAGAGTGTATTAGTTTAATCACATTTGGAAGAATGTAAGAAGTCCATTTAGCACTTTTTAGCCATATTATATATATATATATATATATATATATATATATATATATATATATATATATATATATATATATATATATATATATATATATATATATATATATATATATATATTTACCGAGGAAAAATATTTCTCCAATAAACTTTCCCTTTATTTCTCTTTGTTTAAATAAAAGCGGAAATGAAATTTGTTTTAACATAATAAATCCTTTAATGTATTGTCATCAATTCTTATTATCCTACGAATCTATTGAGGCCTGTCAATGCATGTTTTTGAGACAGTCCCGAGTAATTTATGAGAGGAGAACAGACACTCTTGGACACTGATATCGTTGAAAATAAACACTTATTGATATTGATTTCAATTTCAATATCTTTCTACGGACATCTCAAATGTAAATAAGATCAATTCTCAGGAAATAACAGAAAAATAATTTACAAAAAATGCATCATCTCATAATGGAGTAAAGAGTGTGGAATGCGTGTATTAGCATATGACTAAGTTCACTGGACATTGTATTCAAAGTCGAAAGGACGGCCCAATCCCTCACCTCATTACATCTGACAGAAAGACATTCGGGGAGTTAATTCCATTTACATTGGTGCTTTCGACGGCTTATTTGGCATTTTAATTAAAAATTAAATAAAAGTATTTAAATAAACATCTTGTATCTTGTCTTATGTGATTTTAAATTATTTATTAAATTACAATTTTTGTAACACGTAACAATACAATTGTTATCTGCGCATGTATTTATTATTGTTTACAATAACAATTGGAGTTATTAATGTCAATTAATGCCACAACCTCCTCCCCTCCCCTCCAATATTTTTTATAGATCATAATAATATGAAACAATTCTAGCACATCTCAATGAATTAATTTATTAAAGTCAAAGTATAAAAATTTGAATATATCTATCACATAAATATTATTCCAGTTTCATGTCAAAAACATCCACAACAGCACAAAGATCCTCTGTTTTTATGTTTATCTTGTCTCCAGATGAATATTTTTGGTTCCTCTGTCGAATTCGATGAAAAATAAATTTTTCCATCCAAATCATAATCGACTTTTAATTGTTTTGTGGTTGGATTAAGTTGCATGTTCCAAGTTTCTCCAAACCTTTTATCAAGTTCCGAAATAATTGAGTCACTGTCCACAACTTTTTCGTTCGTTTTCTCACTCACTAATTTTAAGATTTCTTTTTTAATGTCTTTGGACATGTCGCAGTCGTAGATAACGGCATTACTATTGTTAAAAAAAATGAATAATTTTAAAATTTTATAATTATTATTAAAATATATAAATTATAAAATTAATTAATTTATATACTACTGAATAAATAAGGAGTATAATAAATTACAATTAAATAAAAGAATGCCTGCGTGTTTGTTGTCGATTGATGCTATTTGTTGATTTCCTTATTCGTGCATTACACAAATTCATTGTCGAAAATTTTTTAATTAAATTAATAATTATAATATTTTGTTTAAATTATAAACACCAAAACCCCTACAAATGTAAACTTTTTATTTAGATACAAACTATGTTGCAAGTTAATTCAAAGATGTTTGAATTCATCGAAATTTCAACAAAGTTAAAATAGGGGATCGCCTTTCAAGTAATCGCCTTTCAAGAGCAATGTGACAGACAATCTAAAGGAACCAAAAACTACCTACGAACAGTTAACTGAGAAGACATTAAAAGAAGTTCATGAAACAATCGTCCTTTTCATTAGGAAACTCTATTTAAAAAGCTATTTGTTGAGTGCCTAATGAGACGCTTTGAGTTTCGACTCCTTTTTACATATTTATTTACATATATCGTTAGATATTTAAATTATAATTTTAAACAAATTTTGAACGTTACCTCAATAAGTTTTTAAAAACTTTTTCAATCTGATAAATTTTATTTTTTCAGTATAAAACTGTCTTACTTCATTAGATTTTGGCTTTAAAAATGATTTAAACTAACGTGATTCTTGGATCTTTTGGTACTTTCCATACTAATATCCGCAAATCGAGTGAAGTGTCAGGACTAAAACAAAGCAATCCATCTTCTCCATATTTTACAGAAAGGTCATTTTGGCTTGGATCTAACTTGATGTTCCAGTCTCCTCCGACTTCATTAGAAATTTCATTTTTAATATTTTCTAACGAATCTTCTGATAAATCATTTCCATCGTCTGTAAATTTGCTAATAATTTCCATGACTGAATTTTTTGTTTTATCAGTCATGTCAATTAGATGAATTTCAGATTCATTTCTAATAAATATCATTTATTAAAGAAAATCTTTTTAAAATTATTTTTAAAATGAGCCCCCCTTTACATATTATACAGCAGTATTTCTCAATCTTTTTTACCCCTTACCCCTTTCAAGTTTATTGACACTTCAAAAAGACTGAAATTAAATCAAAACACATTATCGGCACGGAATTTTCCAAATGACACTTAAAAAAGAAAAAGATTAAAAAAGGAGCTACAAAAATGTTTCAATAAATAAAAGAAAACATTCATCTTTTGTCAAAATCTAAGTAAATGAAATTCTAAAGGCAAGAATAGAGGTAAAATTGAGAACAAAAATAAAAATGATTTTACTGATACATTTTTCCATTATTATTTCATGCGGATCCTCATACAGACTTCTTGTGGAACTTTAAGGTTCTGGTAAATTTGGGTTGAGAAAACGTACTTATTTCAATCCTTAACGCGACTATTTTACAGTTTTATTTATACATATCAAATATTGTAATAAGTTGACGATGAAATTGAGAATAGTAGACATCACCAACCTGCTAATATAAACCCTAGGGATACGCTTTTTATCATATGAATATCAATGGAGGAAAAAGTAAAGACATATACAAAGTTGAGCAAAAATTGACTGGTTGTTTATTTCTGTATAAAATAATCGCATTTCAGTTGCCGATAGCAAAGTTAATTCTATATGGTGTACGTTTAATGTATTTTGATATTTTTCATGTAATTTTGGGAAATTTTTATTTAATTGTCTAAGGAAGGTCTGGTAGAAAATTCAAATCTCAACTCACTTGTCTTCGAGTTCCTCCGGAATTTTCCACACCAAAATCTTTAAATCATTTACATTATCTGGACTATAATACAAAATACCATCTTCACCATATCTTACACCGAGACTTTCAATATTTGGATTTATTTTAATATCCCATTCTCCTTCAGTTTTCTTTGCTATTTTATTTTTTATTTGATTTAGAGTGTCTTTCGATAGGTTTCTATCTTTTTCATAGAATTCTGATACAATGTCTATTACAGCCGTTTTTGTTTTATCGGTCATGTCTATTTGATGTATCTTATACAGATCTCTAAAAGTAATTTATTATATAATTGTACATTATCCCTAATAATAATACTAATACACAGTCAGTGACATTTAATAATAGTAATAATAATAATAATAATAATAATAATAATAATAATAATAATAATAATAATAATAATAATAATAATAATAATTTCACAGCCTAACAAACTCCGTAGAATTATTTATTTCTAAGAGTTAACCGAAGAAGAATTAATCCACTTAAATAATCTATTTAAAAATAATGAATAAATTAATTTATTATTACTATTTTTGTAAATTGAATTAAATTAAATAATTAATTAATCCTACTAAATATCTCGTGTGCATTATTGTCTACAGTGTACATTTATGTTTTTAAAAATCAATTATTGAATTTCATATCAAAATTATTCCATTAATTACTTAGTTGATTTTTTGACTATTTTATTTACATTTAGTCAAAAAAAAGTTAGTCAACATTTCTAAATATTTCTGAATTTTTATACTTATTGTCTTTTTTAATATTATTGAATATATACTGGACATTCTCGTTATAACGGCGCCTTCATTAGTACGACTGCAAGTTTAAATTATTTTAATATTAAATTTCAAGCTGAATCATTTTCATTTTTGCTTGAATGAATTCAAAAGTAAACCGACCGACAGAAAAATTTAAATATTAAAAAATGACATTTTCTGTTACAATTTTCAAAACTAGCAAACTGAATCCTTTTTTCAGCGGTTTTTACACAATTTTGAAATGACACGAAATAAATATTAATAAGTAAAGGTTCGAAGCGCTCCTTTACTGGGTATCATGGTTGCCAATCCAAATAAAATAAAATTGACCTACAAATATATAAATCTCAACTGATATTTAATATGAAATTATCGAAACGATGAGGCTAAAAATTAGAAATCCCAAATGAAAATATCTATATAATCTGTTCTTTTTTTGTCTTTGTAAGTGTTACTAATGACGCTTGAACCAGGTAGTTCCGAAAATGTGTGTTACATAGGAAAGATTAAAAATTAATCTATAGTCGTACTGAAAATAAATGAAATATTTTAAGTATTTTCAGTAGTGTTTTATTTCTCCTATGATCATACATAGACCATGTACAATAAATTAATGATTATAATTCAACATTGTAAAAATATTTCGACAAACTTACTTTATTCAAACTTGTCAGTAAATTAAATGAAAACACTAATAATATTTTTTTCTGATATAGTTGAAAAGTTTTTTCGGGGAGATATACTAAGCAATACCTGCAGATATTTTGTCTTTCATCTCTTCTCCTATTTTGCGGACGATTGGCAATTCTATTCAATAACTAATTTGTAAAATCTTGATATTTTTTGGAATGTTTTTCTTGCAAACATTTTTCAATGAAATTTGAAAGAATATGAAATTAATATATGCAAGAAACCAAATCCTAGGTAAATCCAAAAGTAAAACTAGTGGTTCTTTTAAAATTCGATATAATAATAAGAATCCTTGCATCCTTATACTTGCGAAAATATAATTAAATTAATTAATTAAATAGATAATTAAGTAAATAAAAGTAAAATAAAATATTAAATTAATTTATGTTGTGGATTGATGTGATATGGAAATTCCTTATGCTTACATTACTCGACGCTGAAAAAAATACTCGTGGCTATTTGTTTAAATATTGCAAATAATTGCATTGTTTTTGAATTTAATAAATATTAGTATTTGATTATAGATGTTATAAATATTAAAAGTATAACAACTAAATTTAAAATTAAAGTTCTATAAAATATTTTAAGTCCAAGGCCAAAAAAGACAAAAATTTTCGAAATGGAAATTCAATGGAGGTTGTAATTTAACCAGTAAACATTGGGAGAATTAATAGGCATTATTCTCTGATTAGGAACAGCGTTCATTCCTTTATCATTCTTAATATGATATTTAATTAATAGGAACTTCTTTGTGAAATATCAGAATTATCTGAAGGTTTCTTTAAAATTATTTACAATATAAGTTAATTTATAACTCTTTGTTTAAAAAAAATTGGAGACGTCCATCAATAAAAGGTTAAAGATGTGACACCATTCTGGCAACGGGGCTGGTCATACCCTTTTGTTATTTCGCGATCATGCTAACAATCGTTTAAATGTTTTGATATGTTTATGAGAGATTAACAAATATCCATTAAAACAAAAGTTTACGCCTGGCTTACATTTTGAGCAAAGAAAAGAGAAGCTAAATAAAAACTTTAACCACCTAATGTGATAAGATCAAGCGGTAAACCAACACCATATCTAATATTTCACTCACATATTTCAATAGATATAGTAGAACAATGTGAAAGTTTCACTGTGCTATTTTCATCTTCTATCACCAAACAATGTAAGTAAACATCTATAATTTCACCTTTCAAAATAATAATCAAAATTGCAAATCTATTGAAATAATCTAGTAAAACAAATCTCAATGCTTTATGATGAATATTAAGATCTTTGATCATCCTTATCACCCGAAAAGGTCTAGATCAAGTCCCATAAAGGGTGCGGCAATGTCATTTTTGTAACTAATATAGAATGGTTGGATTCACTGGAAAACATTCTTATCTTTTTCCGTTTTACTTTTTTATATATATTTTCTTGTTTCTGGGGTTTTCCCTGACAATATTAGTTTGGTAACCTCATTTCCTTCGGTGGATATGAAAATTGAAATAAAATACATATTCCATCAATTAATATTTCCAGATTATTTTAAATTAATTATACTTGTCATTGAATTTTTGTAGGCTGACCATTTTCCTTAGAAGGCAATTTGGGATGATAATATTTTCAAGGGAAAAGGTATACAGGGACATATAAATAATGAAATATAATTTTTATTTAGCTAGGAACAATTAAATTAATTTTCTTGTTTCTGAGGTTTTCCCTGACAATATTAGTTTGGTAACCTCATTTCCTTCGGTGGATATGAAAATTGAAATTTATTGTTAAAATATATAAAAATATAAATTTACTTAATTCACTGGTAACTGGTGAGATTATATTACTAGTTCAACTGTCGAGCAAGATTAATAAATATTAAATTGACTCATTTTCTGATATCTCACAATGAGATTCTCATTATTTTGTAGGCATGTCCAAACCGGGTCAGCGGAAAATATTTAAATAAAATCATGATATAATTTATATTAAATTAAATTGTAGCATAATGTAAAAAAAGTATTTGTTTTTCATTTTGTAATCTATTTTATAATTTTACTAATTAATTCATCCGGCTTCATTCGGGATTCTAAAACGTATGTTAAAGAAACTCAAAATTCAAATTTTACGCAGTATGGACGGACATACACTTAATTTATCCCAAATTGGATTTTTTAACGAATACTAATCCTATTTCGAATTTATTTTTCTCCAATTAACCTAGATTTTCTTTTGGAAATATCCTAGTCAAATTTGGTGAAATTTGGATGTAAATTGAGGCCGTGCATAGGGGTAAGAGACAAACTTTGAGAAATATAGATATAGAATCTTTTAGTGACTGTTTACATAATAAACCTTACGATGTTAATAATTGTTTTAATTTATAGTTTCCTGAAATAAACGTATTTTTCATATTTTATTCATATTAATAAAAATTATACTTCAAATATTTTTTTATGTTGAATACTCCAAAAATTAATTTGTGAAAAATAAAATTACCAAACACAAATTTTAGGAATCGAAATTATTTAAAAATTTTATTTCATATAGAAAGAATTTTAACAAAAACTACAAATTATGTATGCGAATGCTGAAATTTTTAAATGCCTTTTAAAATTGTCGATATCAGAGCTATGATTTATCTAGAAAATGATTGTTTCAATAATTGCGATTATGAGATTATTAAATTAAAGTTCAAATTATTTTATTCAAATTAATTAATTGGAAACTCTTGACTTATGACCAGGGCTGGATGTACTATTATTAAGGTGAGCAGACGTCCTGCTCTTGGCGGGACAGTCCCGATTTTTCACGATTTATCCCGCGTCAAAATGAATAAAAAATATGTCAAGGAATAAAATATTATACAATTTTTTTATATTTATGTTAAAAAACAAAAAATATTACCATATTATTTTTATTCTATATGAAAATGTTTGTTGATACCACTTCCTTCAAAGTTGTCCCGCTTTACTCATCTAAAAATCTTAACTATTATGCTAACTGAGACCATCGCCTCAGGGTGCCAACCAAAATGGACCGCTTCAACTTAGTAAATAAGAAAAAAATACTGGTTTTTGTATACGAAATTTTTTTTTTAAAAATCTTAATGAAAACTATGTAAAAATTTTTTAGAAAAATTACAGTCCTATTCAAACTGTCAAAAATAATTATCGGTTAGTGGATTCTGTAAATTTTTTTAATTTAAATTATTATTATAATCAAAGTAAGTATTGTTTGTTTTCATAATATTAATTAATTGATTATTAATTATTATTTTTTCTTTCTATATAAGAATGGAGACGAAAAAAATGTGGATTTCAAAATAGAAAAATAGCCAAAGAAAACAAGAAAAAGCCAGAAAGTAATTGAAAAAACCATTAAAAATGGAAGAATGTGTACACTTCAGATCCTATTTAATATCTAATAATGTCCAAGAGCAGTGGTCTTCAAACTGTGTTCCGCGGAACCCAGGGTTCCATGAAATCCCTCAAGGGTTCCAAAAAATCAATAATTTAAAAGAAATTGTATCATTTCTCACCAAAAAGACATAAATAAAAATTTCAAGAATTTCATAAAAAAACCTTAAATAAAATCTATATTGTAACGCATCATTTCACATAGAGGTTCCGCGAGATGTTGAAGTTTGAAGACCACTTTCCAAGACCATTCAATGCTAGATCTTATTAAATTTATTAAAAATCGAAACAATATTTCCAAACATAAATATTATTCCTCTGTACACAAACAACTAATGCTTCCTTAATAAAAAGATTAAAACATATTTGAGGGCCATAATGAAAGAAAAGAGAATAAATGCACTGTAAGATAGCATTGAATATTGAATATACCGACATTATAAATGATTTTGCTGAAAAGAAAGTGAGTCATAAATTGTAAATTAAAATAAAATTTAAAATTATAAAATTAAAAAAAAATTTAAAATTTTTTTTTTGAGATCGGGCGTAAAAATATTTTTGGCCTCAGGGCGCTAGTGAGGCAAATCCTGCACAGATTATGACTGAAGAATTAAATCTTATAGCCTTTAAAAGGGTTTTCATTATTGGGATTGTTTAAATTCGAAAAATGTGTTATTTATTTCTCCTGGAAAATTTTTGAGCACACCGATTTTCAGTATAAAATATAAATAAGTTATGAACGATCTTTTTCCAGAAATACAATCTGAGCGCTAACCGGGGTATGCTTGCACTCAATTTTTAAATGATACAAAAGACAATTCAGTTTCATTGAATATTTAGCACAATTTAATCAATTACTTTCAAGTGAAGTGCTACATCAATCAATATTGTAGATTTGTGCTAATAATTGCTCACAATATTCGCGTTTAATCACCATTTAGTGATATATCTGCATTTGGACGTTATTTACATAATCTGTTGACTAAATGTGAAAGAATTTCTACAAATTTTTAGTTACATTTAGTTACGATAATGTTATTCTACGGACACTTGATAAAGGATGTACCGAATATTCGTGTTAACCTTTGAGCGGGCTAGTGTAATATTTTTACGACAAATGATTGCGGACTTGTTATTGAATAGTTAATGAATTACAATTTCATTAGAACTGTTGAAATATGCATTTCTATTGGCAAATAACCAAAATATTACTTCTAAATCAAAAACTTTAAATTCAATTTTCTTAATGTTACAGAAATTTCTTAATAGGAAATAACTAAATTTATATTAAATAAAAGGTATGTTGCTCCACAATCTTGGAAAGTAAGAGCAAATGGAAGAAATGAGAGATAGAAGAAAAATAACAAAAATGGAAAAATGGGAAAAAAATTAATTATTATATAATGAAACATTACAAGGTCATTTTTAAATAAAAAGTACAAAGCGATCAAGGGGAAACAAAAACGAAAACAAAATTAAATTAGCAAATCTCGATAGAGTAGTCGAGATAAGGAAAAAACATCACCGGTGAAGCCGGGAGATGGCATCTTCTAAATATTACTTGTATCAATCGCTCTCAGAGATATTAGAGAATTGTAGATGACCAAACGAAATGTCCGGGGAAAGATATTGAAATTTAAATCAATATCAATAAGTGTCATTAGATTATAGACTATAAAAGGAAACACGACTGGAATTAAAACAGTAATTGAAAAATAAAAGAAAAAAGTTTAGAAAAAAGAAAACAAGACAGAAATTGTAACGAAAGGAAGAGAATAAAATTAAAGTGAAACCCTAACCCTTATTGAATAAATTCGAGTCAGAGCAAGAAGGCAACTAGATCAAATTTACCAATCATTGAAACCAGAACCAGTAGTCAAGTAGTTGTGAGTTCCACGCTGTATTGTAAACGAACTATTCCTCCCGAAGGGTTGTAATAAGCACTCAATTGTCATTGTAATAGATAATTCTTCGTGTCTTAATGCCTTAATCTTGCGTTGCTCCGCGACCCCCAACTCGTAAAAAAAATTTAATTAATACTTCAATCATCCTGAAAAAATTTTGTTGTGACATCGAATTTAATATTTGAGACCCACAATTAATTCATGAAACTACCAGCTGATATTGCATTGCAAGATTTAAGTAAGTTATTTGCTTTTCTGTCGAAGTGAATACAGAAATTTAGTCAGAGAAACTTCGAAAATATTAATCCTTTTTATCACGTCTTGTTTTTGTGTGTTTCAATTTTGAGCTGCTTATGGACAAACTTTTAAATGAAAAACATATTCATCTATTACATTAAGAAAAGGGAAATATCTTTTAGAAATATTTTTACAAGAATGTTGCGTGGCATGGAGGGGGCGACATCAAATATAGGGTGCCCAAAATTATCTGTATGGGCTACTGTCTTGGTGACTGTAATGATAAAATCATCTCATAATTGTTCTCACAAAGTCAAACATGATGCACAATCTCACGCTCCTGTAAAGAATGTAAGCACTTTTTTTATCGTGAAATAATGCAAATAATTTTATTGGACGATGAGAGTAGACCCATCAACACATTTATCTTGTCAAAATATTACAGGACAGGTCAAACTCATACAGAGTAAATATATACTCTGAGAAATGAAAACATCCAATCATCACAAATCCAGTTCAACAGCATCAAGCCTAATCAATCTCAAATAATAACTCTTCAATTAATCGTGTAATCATAGACAATTACCGTATATATTCGCGTATAAGTCGATAAATTTACGTCAAATTTTCAAGTCAAAATAGCCACTTCGACTTATACGCGGGTCAAAAAACGTACAAATTAATTTTTAATGAAATCATTAAACCTTTTTTTTATTTTTGTTACTTCGACTTATATGCGGGTTTCCAATTTAGGACTTAGAAACCTCTTAAAATTTACTCGACTTATACGCGACAATTGATTATTTAACAGAATTAACATTTTATGATTCATAGGTATTTTATTTTACGTATGATTTTTATTTATTGATAGTTTATTTTTTTAATTTAGTTATTTTATAATTAGACAAAATTTGGACAATAATTTAT
>CAUHTR010007905.1:0-106269 GCA_959609185.1 Schmidtea polychroa
TTTATACATTTAATATTATTAGGAATCTATATTGGATATAGTTGTAAACCACATATGTCACACCCATTCATCTATTAAATTATTTGCTTTACTTGACGTTGGTTTTTTTTATGTGATAAGGACTTGTTTATTAACTTCGTTCGACAAATATTTTGTGCGTCGTCCCAAAATCTGCACAAGGGCCCCAGAAATCCTTGGTACGCCACTGCACAGAGGCCCGATCGTATTAGATGGAACGTTATTCAGAAGTATTCTGAATCCTTCTTAATTAAGAAGTTATCTATCCCTTTATATTATTTTGAAGCCCTTTGTCATATTTTAATTTCTCACTACTTTCCCAAACAATTTTATGGTTCCATATATTCCTTCAGTTTCTTGTTAAAATAAAGTGCTGATTACTCTTTTTTGTCACTTTTCTTTCCCCATTTTTGTCATTGTCGCTTCTTTCCGTGGCCTTTTGTGTTGCAAACTGGACAGTTTCCCATAACCACTGATATCAATAGGAAAAATTTAGTAAAATAAATTTCAATAATTTTTTGCATTCTTTATATACATTTTGATCAATCATTAATTAACTCACGAAATTTAAAAAAGCACATTTCTAATTTTATTTAATTAATTTTAATATTTTAAATTTGACAACAATAAAAATTTATTCCAAGACAAAAACAACAAAATTTATTCAAATTAAATTAAGAATTCAACTTTTCAGAGATCAAATTAAAATCTGGCATTGTAATCGTTTTTAATTCTTTATGAAGCTCAAACAACTCAAAATCCTCTTTTGCTTTCTGTCGCACGTCATTAATAAATTCAACAATACCAAATCCCTCTGGTGAATTATATCCATGTTTCTCAACAATTTCTAATTGAATATCAACCACTATTGGGAATATATGTTTCATGTGATAAACAGTCGAATTCTTTACATTAGCTGCTTTAAGATTATTAAGTTTTAAAGCAACTTCAGGTGATGTGATTTTAGACAAAATTTCTCGAATAATTTCTTAAAAAATTATAATTTATAGAAATAAGTATAATATTATTAAGTTTTAACTAATAATAAAAATTATAATTCACATTCACATTATGAATTTTAACCTTTTAAATCTTCAGTATTTTGGGTCATTTAACCATAATTATGTGCACTGATATAAACAAAGTCAAATTGATGAACTTCCTCTGTTTAAAGTCTATTTTATTTAATAAATATTAACTAGTTATGTAAATTCATTAAATTTATTAATTACGAGACATTTTATAAAGATATAATAAAATTATATGTAAAAGTAGCACTTAAAAAATAAATTTATAATCGCATTGATTAAAAATTGGTTACGTTGGACAAAAACTCAGGCAAATTTCCATTTATTTTAATGAAAAAAACATAAACTTTAAAAAATATAAACGTTATGTACTTGTGCGAAGTTGACTTAAAATCAGATAACACAAGCATTTAAAATACTTAAGAAAATGATGAGACATATAAGAAACCTTTTGGTAAGATTGTCATGGGTTCTTATGTTAGTTGTCAGCACTGAAGTAGAACAATCTACAACAATACTTCTGTTGGGATAGAACTGTGTGACACAGTAAATCAAGTTTATATTATTTAAAATTAAAAGAAATTCCAAAAAAATCTCATGTAATCATTCGAAATCTTTAAAAAAACTTTCTGAAAATAAAACAGTGCTTTATATTATCTTGTATATATTGTTATTTGGTTTTGATTTTCGACCGTCCTCATTTAGTGACCGATGAAAGAATTTGTTGGGGAATAGATTTATTGGTTCTGCAAGCAGTCTTCCAGGACACTGTTCATACTAGCCACCATGATTGAATCAGACCAAATCTTCGTATTGTTGAGCTTTCAATATTAAAGTCGGTGTTGCTGACACCACATGTTCTGTAAAGATAATTAGACAAACAATACTCAATATATATTTGTATTCAAATTCTTATAATCTACAATTTACAAAACTCCGAATATCGCTATAATAAGCCTATTCTTACTATTCAATAAGTCACGCTGCGACGGCTTTGATTCTGCACCCTATACAACAATAATCACTGCTTTTCTTTACTTAACTTCGACTCTTTTAATTTTCTTTCCGCTAATTCTATCTATTGACTTTAATTTTTCCTTTAACCCTACTTTCCTTTTGTTTGTCCCTACCTGAAACAAAATGCCGACTTTTCTAAGTTTGAGTTCCTTTATATAGTTAAAATAATCGCATTGATTAATGGCGTTTCTCTATTTGATAATCTTTGTCTGGTGGCATTGATGAAGGAAGGCATCGTTGAAGGTGTTGGGCCAAGCTTTGAGAGTGTTGAAAGTCAAGTCAAAGACGAGAAAAGAGACCACACGAAAGAATAGAATAAATAAAAATAAAATTTACAGAGAACTACAGAGAAATATAGGAAGAAACAAATTAAATAACAATAAAGTGATAGGAATAACTAAATAAAAATAATAAAACGTTTAAGATGGAAAAATAGGACAAAAAGGAAATCACCCAATAAGCATAACAATAAAAGGAAAATAAAATAGCAAAATTTAAGAAAAATAAACGAGAATTAAAGAAACAAAATAAAAATAAAACCATTCGTAAGTCTAATTAAAACAAAAAATTATATTACAATAAAATAGCAATAAATCCGCAGGAAAAATAGGAGAAAAATAATAAAAAATAGGAAAATAAATAAAATAATAATAAAAAATAGGCAAGGTCGTTAAAATCTAGTATATTACATTAAAAAACATATAAATAATAATAAATAATAACATTACAAACAGATCGTGTCCTGATTGGACGAAAAATAATAAATAAGGAACGGAAAATATCTGTAGAGTACCACTTTAACAAATACTCTACAGGTAAATTTTTTTTATTTTGGACGACCACTTTAACAAATACTCTACAGAACCACTTCATAGCCAATACTATAGCATTGAACAGGAACCATCTATCGGAGACCGACTCAAATTTATTCAGACTTACCGGACAGAGATCGAACTTTAGCGAACAAGATATTACAGTTGGAAAACTATTCGAGGCATTTTGATTTGTATTTTCAACACTTTCAGAGGAAATTTTGGTAAGTGGTATTGAATTTCGGATGATAAATGTTTAGTATGTTATGATTTAATAATGAGCAATAACAATAATTTTATTTAAATAAAAATTTGAATTGCAAAAGATGCCTCTCTTTCTCTATGGTACTGACGACGGTGTCGTCTGGGAATCGGATGTGATGCGGCGAATTGGGAGGGATTGTGAGGAGCATGAATGGGAGTGAATGCCAGGATACGAGAAGCTTAAGTCATTAAAGTCAACCGAGTATTTTCTATGGAATGCAGCGTTATATGATCCAAATGTTAGAGAGAAAATGAATATCAGCATGAGGCATCATATCCGAAACTCAGACGGCGTGGTCGCCAGGTAGATAATTCCCATTTAGTAATAATATTTTAGTAGAATTGATTATTCATTCCATTTTTCTGCGATAATTAATCATTTTATATTTGACGATGGAAGAGATAGATTCGTCCTTCCTGACGGTCTAAGAGCGGTGGCAGAAATGTATGCCGTTCTTGGGTGGGTCAGGAGGGGTGAGGACATCTAGCGAGAGATATGTATACACTGAGAAAAATCCTTTCACCGAGTGAGATCAGTTATCGTCGTAGAAACACTGTCCATCGAAAATTTGCAATCACAAAATTTACTGCCGTAATGAATCCACGAGAAATTCCAGAAAAAATTTTGAATTGAAAACCTTCAGTACTAGATCAGATTGCATTTTATTGGATTTCGATTTGACTGTTGACTATTTCTTATTTTCTCGAACAGTAGTTGCTGAAACATCCGTGAATAGGGATCTGTATTTTCGCGAAAATTCCAGCAAGGTTCGTACTTAAATGCCATAAAATGGAAGCTTTCCAGGATTTGTATTGCCAGGACGTTAGTAGTTAGATCCATCATCGATGTACTTTTAGCATAGAATTGTCGTTCTCGATTTATCGTTATCAGCGATAAACGTTTTTTTTCCTGACAGTAAAGTAAACATTTCGCGATAATAAATCAAACTTCTTACCGTAGTCTAGAATGAGAATTCGTCGTGGGTATCTTGAGAAATAATCTGTAGGTTATCCGGTTAATCAGCCATCGGTGACACCAAGGCGATGAGACTCCAGTAGATGATGATAATCATAGCCTGAGTAGCGAACGACAAATAACAGAAGGTACGACGATTAGAATCGGTGATTTTCCATAAAATTGAGAAATTATCTGCCGACTAAGTAAACTGACTTTCTGATAACCGAGGAGTATTTCTGATTGTGTAGTAAGTTGATTACTCGTTTTCCACCAATGTCGTCCGATAATGTACACTACGACCCGGGATAGTAAATCACGAGAATGCTCGCATACACACACACTGGAATTCACGATGAATGCACACTCAGAGAGTTAGGTCACGATGATATAATTTGGAGGAGATCCATTCGCACACCGACATGCATAAATTACATACAGAGATAGATGGGTGAGTTGATATCACCATTACATAAGTATGCCAAAGGGACTACGAGGCGGTGGGTATTAAATAAATAGTCTACAATTAGCTGAGAAGAGCTGAATTCCTAGAAGTACAGTTGGCTTTACACAACAATTCTTGACATAGGCATACGACGTGAAGATAGTAATTTTTGTGACCTATACAACGCAGTTCTGAAAAGATGTCAACACATCATCGCTAAAATTGCCGCGTCGCTATGACGACAGATACGGCAACAATTTAAATTAAGGAAGTAGACAAATTAAATAAAACACCTAAAAATTAATAACTCGAACATTTCATATTAAATAACTCGATTTGGGGTAATGTCAGGAAATATTTGTCGTGTTTTAATTAGGTAACTAACCGGCAACCCTGAGAGTTAAGCAAAACCTCGCGCGTCATATAGAAACATAAAAAGGGAAACAATAATACAAGTCAATGTTGATGAATTTAAAGGTAAACTGTCAACCCCGAAAACAGATTCAGTATTGCGATGAATAGATAGAATAGTGCGAAAGGTTCCGTTCTCTTTTCCATCGACTCGTAGCTGCGTGAACGATTTAACTGGAATGTTTGTGGTTGGGTGAATATTGACATGGTCACTAGCATGCATGTATGAGATATACTTTTATTATTGAGTACATGGAGTGAATGGAGGGCAACTCGTGGTGCAGGGCATTTATAGCGTTAACCTGTAGAATTTTCAAAATAAAGGGTTTTCTTAATTTTTAGATGAATACTGCAAACAACACGGGTAAAAGTCTCCGGCCTTGTTTCTCTTGCTCCGATATAACGCGGACATCGCGCAGTTACATCTTTACATTGGGGAACTGAAAAAGAGGATCGACCTCTATGAAGGCACGTTGTTCTCCCCGCCACAAATGAAAGAAGAGCGGAGTAAAATCCTGAGATTGGAGCACTGCCGAGACAGTCTCCTGGAGGAGAGCCGCTGTCAGAGATTGACAATAAAGGCCCAATCCGAAGCCCTCCACAAAGTTTATACGGAGGCAGAACTGGTAAAACGAGTGCGTGAATACCCAATTAAGGATGGGGTAAATGTATTCCCAATTCACCACCAGTCCTCAGAATCTTCCATATCCAGTTGCCATGGGCATGGCCCACACCTGCCACCCATTCCAGCCCCAGTGCTATCGGGTTATCGACCTATGGCAGGCGGTTCTTCTGATCCGATCTTGGCCCCGATTCTAGTAGCGCCCACCGCACTTCCTCCAGCGGGCACTGCCGCACAATCTCGAAAACGGAAACGACCAACTAGATCGGAAAAGAATCAAAAGCGAAGGCACGACTATAGCCGCACTCGAAGCGTCGCTCTCGGTGGCGCAGTCGACAATTAAAGAAATCTCGTCTACGCACTCAATCCCCACGAAGGAAGTCTTTCGAATAGTTCCAGCCGAGGGAATCAAATTTATTTCGGATCATCGGTTACCTGTCGACATCGATGAAATGATTGCCGAAGGGGAAGGCTTCGTTTAAACCATTTTACAATCGGTCTCAATTTTCCTTCCGAGTTTCCAATCGACATTACAGGATCTGATGGTGCAGTATATTCTAACTTGTTTGAAATTGGTGGATGGACTAATTGTTGTGATTAAATTTTCTTTCTGTTTCAATATATTTTTTTAAAATTTTATCATTGTGGTTGCTTTCGATATGTATGATTACGTGGTCAGCGTGAATGAAAGGGCGAGTTTGAATGAATGTAGTTAGATTAAAGGCAGTCCCCTTGGACCAGGGTCGAACCGAGTTATTAGTGTGAATATGGGTAAGACCTTCTAAGGCACCGTGGAACCCGAACCGCGAGTGGATTAACAGTAGTCCTAAGGCAGGGGCTCACCTGTTAACCAACTCCAACCCGTGTGGGCATCACCAACGTGGACCATCACCACGGGCTCACATGAGGGAATATCAACGAAGTCATTTGGAGTATGTTGGGGAAGGGTTTGAGTCGCATGGAGATGATGATATGTTTTGAGATGAATTTTCTTTCTCCCCACATACGCCAACAAAGGAAATAATTAATTGTCCCACCATGCGTCTCCTTTGTAGTAATCTTTTACCGTTTTACCATTGCTCATGCTGTCATGATAATAGTTTTCCAACTTTGCCTTTATTTATTTCTCTTTTTGCTTACTTAGGTCGGGTTTTCTTTAATTAATTAATTAACTAATTAACCATTTTCAGTTTTTATACGTTTCCTTGCATTCAGACCCTTTCTAAACACAATCTGATAGATCCATTCTCGCAATGATCTTCCCTATCATCTCTTCCACACCTGACCAGTTTTTCAAATTTTAATTCAATAAAAATTAAATCAAATCACAAATTCATAAGTAAAAATTGAAATTGAAAATCATCAAAATTAAACATCAAGAATAAGTTTTAAAAAATAAATTTAAATAACATACTTTTTACTTCGGTTTGAATTCTCAGCAAATTCGTCAAATGACTAGTTCTGTGAATTTTGCATTTCTCTCCCGCATTTCTTGATGCTCCTTGGTTCTTGCTTTGTCTATTTACAGTTTCTTTGATCCAATTATTTTCCAATGGGCGAGATTTGATACTGATTCTCTGGTTCTTGAGTTTAATTAGTACATTCAATTGTCTAAATTTGAGATTTTTCTAGTGCTTGGTTCTTGACAAAATAGTAGTTTGGCTTTGATTTTCTTGATGATTGACTCCATGAAAGTTTTGTTAGCTTTTCTGAATTTACTGAATTTTCTGCTTTTTGAAAGATTTATGGCTTTCTTTCTGTTGTAACTTTCTTTTTGAAGTTTTAGTTTTTGAGAGTTTTAGAAAGTCTTCTGATTGATATTTCTTCTCTGAGAGAGTTAGTGTCGTTTTGAGTCGTCATTTTTGGTTGTAGTGTTTAGTTGTTACCTTCTTGTTTGTATTTTCCAATTATTGAGTTTTGTAGAGTTATCTTGTAGCGCGCTTAAATTTGAGATTTTTTTGTACTTGTAGTATTTGAGTTGAGCATTTTATATTATTTTTTATTATTTTTGATAATTCATTTTCCAATTTTCTAAATAATTATCTTTCTACAACTAATTCGCTTTATTTGTTTTAATTGACTATTTTAAATTAGTGGTTTTAATCTGCGTTCTTTTGCTTCTTCTATACCTAATTTCCCCGAATTTTCGTCTTATATGACCCTATTTTTCGATTTTTATTTTATTTCTATTTTCTGTTTATCTTTCTCTCATTTTTCTCTCATTTTTCTCTCATTCTCTTCTTTTATTTCATTTTCTACTGTTTTGCTTCTAAATATTTCTGATTTGTTCCCTTTTCTTGTATTTTCTAGTGTTTTTGATGTTGTTTTATCGTGCTGATTAAACAACAAAATTATCTCTCTTTGTAGTTGAATTCGGACATCGAGGTTTTCCCTCCTGGTAGATTCCTGGAGTCAGAGATTTAAAATCTTTGAGGTTAAAATTTTCCAGGAAACTCGAAATATTCCAAGTAACAAAGTTA
This sequence comes from Schmidtea polychroa, assembly GCA_959609185.1. Lineage (NCBI taxonomy): Eukaryota > Metazoa > Platyhelminthes > Tricladida > Dugesiidae > Schmidtea > Schmidtea polychroa. Next base: position 8,053 of record CAUHTR010007905.1, read on the forward strand.
AACCAGTACTGTAAAAGAAGTATCGGTAACATCTGTTTATAAATTAAATTCGTAGGACCGAAGATGAATTGATGATTTCCAATCATCTGGAGAATCTCATCCTATAATGAAAAGAACAGAAAAGACTCATAGTTGTCTTTTATGCTTAATAAATTAATTGTTTTGAATATTCGAGAGATTAGAAAGGTAACATAATATCATCTTTTATAAATGCGCGAATCCAAGATTAGGCATCGGATTCCAGAGTTCCTGGGTATGTCATGAGGAGTAAGTGTAGAAATTAATATTTGGTAGTGGTTTAACGATTGAGAAAGAAGTAAAATAGAGATAGATCAAGAAATCGAGTTAGTGTGCCATCTATGCCCAAAAAAACAATAATTTTGATTTATATTGCACTGATGCATACAGAGCAACATGCCTGAATAACCACACAGGAACTACATGAAAAAGTAGGAAAAATCGTCGGTGAAATGATTACTGTTACCAGGAGTGTACACTTACGATTCATCACAGGGTTGCCTCATAGAAAGAAAAATATTCTGTTGTTTTACTCATACCCACTCATCAGTAATTCTAGGAAAATAAACAACAAAAATTATGGAATTAAGAATTAATTCCTTTTGCAAAAGCTAAATGTAATAATACAAGTCAGTGATCCTCAAATTAGCATCTATCAAAACACATTCCATGTTAGTCAGTAGTTATGTAGGAGAATAGAAAATATATGAGTTCGGAAAACCTCAGGTAATACACAATGTTTATTCAATCTAGTTTTCGGCGATGATACCATTTGCAAGCCCTTGCTTATAAGGTAATCAAATGAATGGGATCAAGTGATTCAATACATGAAATAAACAACTCCACCCTCTGAACTCATTCAAAATGTTTTAGGATAGTATTTACAGTAATATATTCTACTCGAATATCAGCTGGACATTGAAATTAAGTGATCATGTCATTGAAATGAAATGAAATAAATAAAAAACATCATATATTAATTTGTAAATTCAAAATCATACTTCCTGGTGAACAGTCAATTGTGAATTCAATGGACACCTTAGAACAGGGATCTCAAACACGCGGCCCTCAACAATACCCAACATTTATCAAAAATGTAAATTTTAAATTCTTAATGAATCTATAAATTTAATCAACAACAAAACATTCATAAAATATTTTTGATGCGGCCTTCGAATTGGTGTTCTTGTCCTAAATTAGCCCTCATAGTGAGTTGAGTTTGAGACCCTTGCCTTAGAAAATGGTATGCGTAGATAATTTTGAGTTAATTGCGTATTAGTTTATTATCTTTCCAATCACAAATATTATCATCAGTGTGCTGTACATATATTTGTTGGGTTATTATTTAAAAAGTCGGTTAATTTCTGAGTCCTTGTGTCCTTTATTATTGCAATTGAATAACTAAAACCCAACACAGAACACTTTATTCAATTTTGATCACAGGTACAACTTGTCAATTTATTTGCACATTTATCTCGAAATAATCTATAATGTAGGTTACCCAATGGTAGATGATTTGTAATTTTCTTTATTTTCACTTAAATTTTATCTTTCGTTTCTCTCGGAGCTTCGCAAACGTTCACAAATTATTTATTGTTTTATTAAAATAACTGCAAATTCTCTTTTCAACAGCTCTCTTTTTATACTCTGATTTTCAAAACCATTTAATTGCTCTTCAACAATTATTCTCTCATTTGGGTCTAATTGCCTCAACAACAAATAAATTTCTCGGCTCATCTTTGATGCTTTATCTAAATTTATTCTGATCATTTATTAATCTCTTGGGCTTCCCTCACTTCTTGGCTGTCTATACGCATCAAGTTTCCCACTAGCTGATTAATTCATTTGTTTTTACGTTATAACTTTTTCTAGGGAACCAACCCTCACTAAGTTTTTATTATCATTCCTGGAGTCGTCTCTTGATTTGATGTTCAACAATACCCATTTTCCCCCGATCAATATTATTTTTCAAATTTTATAAATTTTTAATTAATTTTTGCATTTTTGTCATTTTGATATTTTTATGTATTTTATTTGTGTTTCCATTTTATTTCTGTGTTTTTATATTTTACCCCAATATGTTCTACTTATGGCAGATTCAATTAAAAAATGGTGTATACATGCTAATACACCTATTTTCAAATAATAAAATCTCCTAAAATACACGTTGGTGTGTACACCAATTACAGATGACTCACCATTTGTAATGAAATGGAGTTCATTTATTTTAGCCATTAAGATTTTTAATTTTAAGTAAATTTTAAGGTTTGAAATTTGATTTTATATAAATATGATAATAAGATAATATTCAAGCTCTTATATTTTAATTTATTCAACATTTATATAATTTATTTTTAATTACTTTTCAGCTTTGTAGGAATTAATTTTGGAAATATTTCGATAAAATGTAAGTTAGGTATATTTTTAACTACAATTTATTAACCACTTGCGCTATATTGACGTGCCAAGCACGTCTTGATGATTTTTTTCAGAACTGCAAGTGACGTGTATACCACGTCGATAGTATTTGTCGCAAAAACAAAAGTAGACTATTGATTAATAAAATTTATTGTTGTTGTGAATAATTATTTATATTCGTGTAAATCTTTTATGTAAGACCCTACCCTCGCGCTAAGCACTGGTCAAACCTCTGAGCTCGCTGACGCGGTGAGGCGTCGATGCCTTAAGATACTTTATATAGTAGAGCGCGGCTCAGCTACCGAAAATTAAATCATAGCGCAAGTGGTTAAAGAAAGTAATCTCCGAACACATCTATTTTTTTAGATGAACAAAATTTTGTACATAAATAAAATAATTTTTTAAGATTTTGGAATCTCACAGATATTTTCAAAAATCTAAAAATAGTAGATTTTCAAACCATGCAATTTCGTTGAAGCAGGAAAATGAGTATTTCTTCCAAGGAAGCATAAAAATTTGACTCTACAAAATCCAACAAATTATTTCCATGTTCTTCTGAAATAATTTGTTTGTAGCCACCTCTTTACTTTGAAAACATCTCCATTTTTTGAATCGAAATTTTGGTAATTCCCAGTAATCTTCCAAAATCCTAGTATTTTTGCCATTTTCCATTTTATTCGAATTTTGTCATGTTCTGAAATTTTATCAAAATATTATTTTTTAAATTAAGTTATTAAAACTTACGATTGTTTATCTCACAAAATGACCTGGTTGAATATTTGAAATTGTTGTCAGCTCTTTACAGAAATATCTAAAATTCTGTAATATTAAATTTATAATAATTTCATAAATAAATCTAACGAAGTTTTTTGACATTTTCTCTACTACTCAAAGTAGAGTTTTCCAAATCTAGCTCAAAAAATTTTCACGTCATGTTTTTTTAATAAATCAGAAATAATGTTAACTACATGTTAACAGTTTTTATTCATTCAAATATTTCTACGTATCAAAAGTTTACATTCATTTTTTACCACTCGTGCTGTGTTTGTGTGTCAAATGGTTTTTCTACCACTTTCTCACTTCATATATAAAAGTTTTTATTCAATAAAACATTAAAATTTTAAACAGAAATAAGTTTATGTGTTTCGATATTATAACTTTGTTGATTTTTTTAGATTATAGGAGTTCTTATTCATTGAAAATAGGTGTACACACTTTTAACATGAGACTTTATATCAGGTACATTCGTACAGTAGCAAAAAATATGTCTTGCAAATATTCAATAACAAACCCTTTCTGGTATCTTATGAGAATTAGAAATTCTTCCTGACAAGCTTCATTACTGTATATGTCATTATTATTCAAGTAATTAAACAAATAAAGTGAAAATAAAATAAATAATATTGTAATGAAACCTTACACAATTTTGTATAATAATCATATAACTTCATACATATACAAAGATGAATATACTGTTGATAATAAGATGTATTTATTTGTTACCGGCCAACAATATGTGAAAGTCGGTCATGTCACATTTTATTTTTCTGGATATTGTTAGTAGAAAAGTATCAAGTAAATGACAAAGTGAAGCAGTTCATCAGCATTTAAAATTAAGAGAAATATCTACAAATCATAATCTTTAGAAAACAGTCAGAGTAGCCTTGCCAATTGTTACAATGGAGAACTTGTCATCCCAAGCAATGATATTATAATTTTTTATTAATCTATTTTTATTTACATTTTTTAATATATTATTAATTTATTGAAGCGTAACTAACGGTTACCTAACAGACACGGTGCAGATATTCATGGAGTCATAAATAATAATAACACCGAAATGATATTCCTACAATGCAATTTTCTGTGCTCTTAAATAAATATTTATGTAAAAGTAAACATCCAATGTTAGTTGATAAAACAATTAATTACGTAATACTTGAATGATGTGCAATATAATGTAATAAATAGTTATTACAAAGATTTTTAACAAGGTCACATTCGCAGATGAATGCATATTATATTACTCACATTTTTATAAGTAGTTTCTGCGCAATATTTTTATTGAATTTTATTATTATTTTGTAGATATTTTTGTGCTGAAATCAATTTTGGGATTGAACTGTTCGAATTTCAACTCATTGGTTGACTACAGAATATCAACTATCAATGGGAAATATTGTTATTTCCCATTCACTTACCTCAACATCACGTATAATGAGTGTATTAGAATGAATGAGGATGCTCATGAATATTTCTGTCCAACCAATTGTCATGGTGGGAAGTTTGAACGTTGTAAATGGCTAAGGTCACATGGTGGGTGGGATAAATATATTTTAGTCTAAATATGAATACACATTGCAGTCATTGAGAAATCCTGTTCAAACATACCTCAATCTCATGTAGACCCAACTCTCAATACTGTGCAATATGAATCGAATTGCAAATTTCCATACATTTACCTTTCTAAGTGTTATAATGATTGTACAGATGTAAACTATCAAGGAAGACTTTGGTGTTCTCCTGATTCGCTTTACGATATCGCAAAGAGATTTCAATATTCAGACTGTTTATACAAAAAAGCTTGGATAAATAGTAAACTCATTCTTCTATATATTTCATTTAATAAATTTATTAGAAAGCGCCATCATTCAGGCTGGATTTTATACTTTGTCTCCAGATTGTGAAGAAAACTCGCACTGCAATAAAGTCCTGTCTGTTGCCAAAGAACTGACTCATAAAAACCGGCCAATTGCTTTTTTGCCACCAAAATTTATCAAAGAAGCTACAACAATCTTCAAGATTCAACCTTTGCACAAGAATCAAATACTTGTGATTCTTCCAAAGTCATGCTCAACCAATGGACGCAAACCTATATTGTCGGGAAATTTTAATTATAAACTGTATATCGACACGCCGAGATTTTCTAGCAATGTTTCAACGCTCTATTATAGACAAATGAGTAACGATAAGTTTGCATTTTCGCATAAAGATGCCAAACTGAACGAACACTTCTTCTTAACCCCTGAAGCTTTTAGTCATCACAACTCTCTTTTTTCATACGGCATAGTCCTATTTTCAACTGAAATAGTACAATGGAAATTAACGCAAGTATTTATTAGTGAAAAGGGTATATGCTTTCATTTAATAACAGTGATGATGATGATGATACTAATAATAATAATAATAATAATAATAATAATAATAATAATAATAATAATAATAATAATAATAATAATAATAAAACAATAAAATGATAATTTAAGCCTTTTGCTGCAAATAATGTATTTAATGAAAGAATTTTCGACTATACGATAGTTCTTGTCAATCTATCGTATAGTCGAAAATTCTTTCATTAAATACATTATTTGCAGCAAAAGGCTTAAATTATCATTTTATTGTTTTAAATAACAATTGCTGCTACCAAGCAATCATCATTTAATAATAATAATAATAATAATAATAATAATAATAATAATAATAATAATAATAATAATAATAATAATAATAATAATAATAATAATAATAATAATAATAATAATAATAATAATAATAATAATTTCAGAATTTGAATCCAATCCTTGTTCAATAAAAAATCATCCAGTCGAAGAAACGGTTTCTAACCGAGTAATATCTTTAGAAATAAGCACGGAAACTGGAAGGAAAGACCCAACATTAATTATATTTGTATCGGCCTTTCTAGGATTCAGCGTGATTTGCGGTGCTATCGTATTTGCACTTTACCGACGCACAATTTTGAATCAATTTTGCCGACAAACTACGTAGGATCACTTCAGTGAATATTTTAAATTCTTTATTTTATTGATTTGGTTTTTATTAATTGATTTAAACAAAATATTGCATTGAGTAAACATTTCAGGAGACATTCACAGAAGTTCAAATCAAATTTTAATCATTTGTTGGAATAAATATTTGAATTTGCCTTTCAAATAATAAAATTGTTTTGGGATATTTCAAATCTGTTATTTATGTAAACATTTTTAGTAAATCAGAAAGCTTTTAATAAAATATTTTTTATTATTCCCTTTTGATCAAATATTTTCAATTTCTTTTCTCATTTTGATAAAACTATTAATAAATATAAAGTTATTTATGTTGCGGAACTAGAACTCTGAGTCTTAGGCGCAAAACATTTTTTTTCCATAATAACAAATTTTAAATATATATTTCGTATGGTGTATAAGATGATCAAGACCTAACCATTGGCTCGTAATAATAATTGTAAATAGTTTTCACTCAAAACTTCTATCTTCTTGAGAAATATCATAAGGACCCAGTGCTTTGTAAACCGAAACACTTAGAGAAATTATATGTTACAAATTATTTGTGAAAACTATCCAATAATTTTACAAATCTGGACAAACTTTTATACATTTTATTGATTACTAACGTTGTTTTCTTTTCAGCAGTCGCCTGAACTTTATTTTCTTCAGTGTTTTTACTCTTCACTACACCTTAATTCCCATCCATATCTTAACAGATTGCTGAGAAAAAAATGTCTATTGTCTATAATTTTCACATACTTTCACTTGCCTTCCTCTTTTGACATTGTCATATAATTGGTGACTCACCTCACGTGGGGTTTCACACCAACGTATATTATAGACAATGTTAACTTTCGCGGTTAGGTGTAATAGAAATTTAATATAGTGTAACAAGTTTTTTAACACAAAGGCAAGTGTGTTGGTGTGTTGCTTTAACTATGAAATTTATTGATTTGTTATTGAATGTTATCCTACGAAATTGGGTATAATATTGTTCATTTATTTTCTTAATTGATAAAATTCACTTTCCTATCATTTAATCTTGTAAATATTTAAAGATATCGCTTATGTTTTAACAGAGTGTAGGTATTATATAACGATGTAAGTTTTTAACATAATTTTTTTTGTGAATATGTAAAATCGAAATTATTTTCTCTCACTTTTTAGATTCCTATAATAAATACCTAACCGCGAAATATAACATTATCTGTAATCTAAAAAAAAAATCAATAAATATATATTATAGGAACACACCAACTTACCGTGTGTAGAAATTTAATGCTGCGAAATTTAACATTATTATTATAGGAATCTAAAAAGTGAGAGAAAATAATTAAGCATACAAACACAGCATACATAATGAAAAATACATACAAAATTAAGTAAAGTGTTTTTCATGCGAAATATACATTGATTAACATATAATTAACATATCAATATTTTCAAATTATTTAAAAAGTTATGTACAAAAAAACTTTTGAATCAGATTCTGACTGCTATACCTTGAGCTTTAGGGAAAAAGAAGTAAATACATCGTAAGATTTAATTATAAAATAATTTAGAATATAAAATTTCTTTAGATTTACAGATATTGAAGAAGGTCCTTCGACATCTTTGAATTTGCAGGAAAAAAATCGCAAATCGTAAATTTTAATAAATTATTTTAACAAATTAATATTTTCATAGAATTACAGAAAAAGACAAAATTCGAAAGAAGATTACAAAAACTTAAAAAATATTTTATCCATTCTTTACTAAATGTCTTTAAAAAATAAATGTTTAGTGATTACTTTACTTATTTATAATTATAAAAATATCTAACTTACATTTTTACGAAATAAATCCAAATAAATCCAAATAAAATACCATAAAATTCCTAAAAAAACACCTGAAATTTAATTATCAATGTTATATAATATCAATATTATANAAAACGCTACCAAACTAGTGATCAAATTAATCGTTGTATTCGATAGTAGTAATTGGGTTAGGGTTAATTACTTGTAATTACAAATTAATTTTCAAAATACTTTTATTATTTACTAATTATTAACTTAAATATTTTTTCAGGAATTTTTTTATTAAAAATAAATATTAAATTAAATTTATAAATTAAATTGAAAATAAAAGTAAAATGACCACTAAACATAAATAAATTCTGTGTAGATTCTACAGTAGAGTGTAGCAGTCCATATGCACATATTAATTTTATAGACAAGAAAACTCATAAATGTCATTCTAGGGTTGTATTCTTATGGAGGAGTGCTGGTTAAAGATAACAGAATTTCTGGGACCCAGACTCATTGCATTCATTTGCTAATCTATTTTTGCAGTCCTGCTTCAGTTATTTTTCAGACTATCGGTCAATAATTTGTGCAAGAATCAAACAAAAGCACATAACTTTATATTTGTTCATTTACGTTTGCGTTTATTGGTTAACCCACCCGACAACTGCGGTAGAAATAAAAATAACAAGATATTTATTTAGTGTAGCAAATGAAATAAAATTTCCTTGTCAACCGAAGTTTAAGGCAATTGATTTAGCAAAAAAATTGTAGAAGTTGATAATATTTCGGATAGAGTTCAAAAAATCTAATTATAAATTGGATTGAATTTGAGAACGCAAATATTCAAATACGATTTCAGTTCCGTGACTTACTGAGGTCAACGCAGGGTGACGAATTTTATTTCCGTCGAGATTAGCAGTTCTTAATTAATAAGAGAAAGAAAATAAATTTGGGATAAATCCAAAAATTATCTTTACTTAATATGTTGGCATAGACCAAATTCTGGCGGAATGATCTCAATTTCGTTATTAGACAGGTCTAATTCAGTCAAATGTTTTAATCTCATAAAGTTTTTCGGGTTGATAATTACAATAGCACAGTTGGAAGCGTTGAGATATTTTAGATTGACTAAATTGAATATGACTTCTGGTAGTTCTAACCCCAAGGGGTTGTGAGCTACCTCCAAGGTATTGAGAGTATTCTTCATTGTGGTAAATGATTCAGGTAAGGTTCTCAAATAATTGCCACTGAGATTAGTTTATAACGTAAATAATAATGATTATGATAATGATAATAATAATAATAATAATAATAATAATAATAATAATAATAATAATAATAATAATAATAATAATAATAATAATAATAATAATAATAATAATAATAATAATAATAATAATAATAATAATGATAATAATAATAATAATAATAATAATAATAATAATAATAATAATAATAATAATAATAATAATAATAATAATAATAATAATAATAATAATAATAATATTAGTTAATAATAATAATAATATTAATAATAATACTCACTTTAAATTTAGGGTTTTTAACGAAACAAAATGATTAAAAACATTTGACAATTCTAACAATCTGTTGAAACTAAGATCCAGTGTTGCAATAGAGAATGCGCAGAACAATATTCTGAATTATAAAAATAAAATTATTTTTAAAGAAATTTTGTTCAGTGAGTCTTTGAATATTTTGATATTACATAAAAGCCTTTTTATTATTATTTTTCAGTGTTTTAATCATGCTTAAATTATGATTGTGTTTAAAATGATGTCAACAGAAAATTAGAATTATTTGGGTTTATAAAAAAAATATCAAAATATACAGCTATTATTACTGGCATCTAATTCAATACATTTTTTACTAGCTTTTGAAGAATTTGACACCAAATTCATTTACACGGCATCAAAACCAGTGACGTAGCTCTAAATTTTGGGCTGACAAGCAAAATTTATTCCCAGTTACCTTTGTCTGCAGTTGAACATTTTGAATGAATAAAATGAGTTAGGAAATGATTTGAATCAGTTTAAATAAATATAAATAAATATTTGTATAAGAAATCAATACAATTTTAAATTGATTTTTCTATTTTTTAAACCAAGAAAATATTTCTTTTTATATTTATAATAAAATAGATTTAATAGTTTCTTTCTAGCCTTTTTAGATTTGGCTATGAGATCAGTAATATTAATTTTTCTAGTCTCCTCATTATAATTATATTCAATGGCTAGGAGGGCTGACTAAATTATTCAATTGTAAACTGAGCACAATATACGTGATAACTAATAATAATAATAAATATTATATTAAAATGTTGCATTAAATTTAGCAAATTTTTTTATGTAATTGCCTATTGACAGTAAATAAATAAATATTATATACTAAGCAATATAAGAGAAATTATTAAAACAAATAATTACAAATAATTAAAACAATAAATTCTGGGAATTAATAAATATTTATTAATAATGTTGAGTTAGTATTATTTTTCGGTAGGACAGATCTTATGATCATGATCAGAATATGAAACTCAACACAATAAGTTTTATTTGTACGCCAAAATCAATACTGTTCAATTTTCGCTCATAAAATAAACTTTTATTCTAGGGACAAGTGGCCCTATGGTAACTGTATCAAGCTGAAAGAATCGGATTTAGCCTCTGAAAAAAATTCCTTTCTGAACGCTGCTTCTATAATTTTCATTTGTTTTAATCATTTGGTTGCTTTCACACTCCATCTGTTCTGATAACTCGGCTATGTTTTGCTCCTTTCAGTGTCTGTCCATAAATGACGTCACGCAATTTTGGTCAATTTTTGACCCCCTCCCCCTTATTTGCAGCTGTCATCCTAATTAGAATACGAACTTTGTCACATTGACTCACAAAGCACAGATCATTCGGTCCTATCATGGATGCTAATTCTTCCAAGTGTCTTAGTGTTGTAGTACAGAAAAAACCGTCAATATGTTTAGCATGGTGATCGTTCTGTGCTTTGATGAGTTTCACTGGAATTGTTGACACATGACGCTGGCCTTCAAGAGATGAACTGCGCTTCAGCAAGAGACGAACGTATAGACCACTTCTATTAATTGTAAAGCCATCCTTATTCAACTGTTCAGTCACCTGATCTAATGTTTTCATGCTTTGTATACAGCACTCTGTCTTCTTTCATGAGATGCTGATCTATGCATAGCAATATTAGCAATAGTTTCCAGTAATAAATGCAGATCTTCCCCAATCCCTGGTCTACCAGACTTGTTTCTGACATTGAGAGATGTGCGTAATTTTGAATTGTCATCAAATAGAGCGTTCAATTTTCTTTTCTTCTCATTCCTTGCTTTCTATGCTCTTTTCTGATCACCTTCCTTTTTCTTTAACTGGTTTTCCAAATTATTTTTCTTCTTTCCTTTCAATTCTATATCTTGTTCATGTGAAAGCATTCCAGGTTTTTGTCGTTCGTACAAGCCGACCAGATCAGAATTCAGAATATCAATCTAAGGCTGCAATTGCAGCTGGACTGTGGCAATTCTTGATTTAAATTGTTGAATCTTTCAATGAATGCCGAGAAAAGTTTAAGATTCATTTAGTGTGTCGCGAGTCAAAAAAGTCGTGAATCAGTGAAATAGATAATAAACATGTTCAACTGACAAATTTACGCATGACTAACCCTGATGGGAATTCAACAAGCTTGTTATGCCCCAAATTAACGACTTTTATCTTTTTAAATTTGAAAAGTTCGAAATAATTTTCTGGAATTGAAGTTATATTACGATTTGATAAATCTATTAATCCGGTGGAGTTTAGTTCTTGAGCATCTATATTGAGAATGTTGACATCATTTGTAGCTTCTGTTTCAATGGGGTTGAATGGGAGAGAAGTTAAATTGGGAAAACTGGTTATATCTTCCATATTGCTTCGAGTTCGAAGGTATCGTTTAAGAATTTCCGTGCCACTCTAAATAATAATAATAATAATAATAATAATAATAATAATAATAATAATAATAATAATAATAATAATAATAATAATAATAATAATAATAATAATAATAATATAAAACGATGCCTTCTTAGTAACAGGATAAATTAAATGTTAAATAAGTAAATTATAAGATAAGCCTTTTGCTCCAAAATATATTGCTCAAAATTTTTTGGCCATTATTTTTAATCAGTATTTAAATTAAAAAAATCAGTAAAAAATATATAAACTGTCAGTATATTATGATCATTATGGTCAATTATTTTAATAAAGAAAATCAAAAAATTCTAGTATTTATTTATTTTAACAAAAATTATTTTAACGAAATTTAGTATAAGAAACTCTATCACAAAAAGAAAATTATTTATTTTATCAAGAGAGCTTTAGTTGCTTTTGGATTGCGTCTTCTTTTTACTTTTTGACCGATTGCTATATCTTTAGCGCGTTTGAACATTGAGCTGATTTGAATCAAAAACGTACGTCAATCATGGTTTGCAAATGTATTTCTTTATATATTATGCACAAGCACAATTTCCTCTCCATTTCTCGGTTCATTTGGTATTTCAACTACCCAAACGCCAAGAACTATGTTTTTGAACTGTGTCCACTACATATCTTTGGCATTTGATATTTGGTCCTTGGTGATTTGATCTTGTTAATCTGATAGACAGTCATATTGAGTTTAGGTTCTATTTCGATAGAAATTACCACTTTGTTGCTTTTGCATCACTTGTACTCAATAGACCATTGAATTTCCATAATTGATGGTTCCTCGAAAAATATTTTGTCTCCGTGCATGTACCAATATAACCATCTTTTACTTGCTTCAAGACATACATTTAAGTATCTTCCTTAAGGTAGACGTTCTCGCAATGTTTATTCTTACTTTATAACATTACTATAGTTTCCATTTTTTAATAAAACATTTCAGAGCGTTTTCGAATACAACGAGATTTTGGGTTAATTGTAAAACATCAATGTCATCCATTAAATCATGTTACAACTTTTCGAAGAAATGCATATGTTTAGAAACGTTCTTCCTCATGTGTTCCCAACACATCCACCGAGAATACTCTTCACCAAAATCTTAGGTTAAAGCACATCCTTGACGTTGCCATCATCAAATCTGATAAAATGCTTTACAACATATGCCTTATCTACATTATCATTGTAAGATGATATAATAATTTCCAAAGAATTACTTACATAACCAGGTCACTATACCTTGATATCTATTGAATGATGCGGGAATGCTTGTATAACTAAATTAAGTAAGTATGTTTGTCTTCTGTGTCAACAGTATCACTTAAACTAATAATTCTCCCTTTTGTAGATTACGCAATTCAATGTACTATAAATAGTATAACGATTGTGTGTTCCGTTTAGATTTTTGTAGTGAATAAATATTTCTGTGAAACTATGTCTTTTTCTAACATGGCGACCACGCCAGGACTCCAGAACTATATCAAGCCACCTAATCAATTGCTGCCAAATGGTGATTTAGAAATTTTTATTTTGGAATTGAAGAGATTTTTCGAATTCACTCAACAACCGCAAGAAATTCAAGAAATTGTTACTAAGGCCTTTCTGTCGGTAGAGTTGATCCAGAAATATGAAGAAGTACAGAGCGATTATTCAGGCTATGAAGAAAGATTAAGAAAAGCGTTCGAGCCAAGGAAAAATCTAGCCATGGATCTAGACGCAGCTTTAAGATATCGAAAAGGAAATGACTCGTGCACCGAATTTTTCAATAAAGTGGAAAAGCTCGTCGACAATGTTCTTCGACACAAATTAACAAAACCGGCATTAATGTTATTTTTAATGCAGAATGCAATGGAAGATATGGAAACAAAAAAAAGAATTGAAATTAAGAGAAGTTAAATCAGTAGATAAGGCCAAGGAAGTGATATCAAGAATGGAAGAAATTCAAAAAGAGCTTTCAAGTGAACAATCCTTAGCATCTCTACATGAAAATAAATCATATGCGGAGACAGTCAAAAGTCCGAGAAAAACTCAGTTGTACCAACAGAATAAGACGCCAATATTTTCTAACTCTAGAACCAATGAGGCCGCGAACTTCAATATGCCAAATAAAAGTGACTGGAAGAACGGGACCAGGCGATTTAAACTGCAGAGATGTTGGGCGTGTGGAGAGCAAGGACATATTCGAGCAGAATGCCCAAACGTAAAATGCTCTCAATGTTCCAAAAATGGTCATTTCAAGTATCAATGTTGGGACATCAGAAGAAATTCAGTTAAAACAGAAGCATATTACAACGGAAGAAATTATGATAGAAATCAAAAACAATTTGGATCCAGAGGACAATATCAAAGCAGAAACCAATCTTCAGACAGAGGACCACATCGAAGACAATGCAATGCGATATACGACTACGAATACGAGGAAGGAGAGCTGATTCGACAGGATGACATGCAAAAAGATTGCGAACAGCTAAAAGGGGAGGCTACAGTTTCAAGGGAGTTGCTAGGAGCCATAAATTTGGTTTAAGTAAGTATATTGTTGACACAGAATGTTTGAATTTGAATGCTTGTGATTTCAAGATTTCCGTAATGAATGAATTTAAAGATGATTTAAAAATTAATGATGTAATTATGAATGATTGTGAATGTTTTGACTTTGAAAATTATTTTGAATATAGTTTTTATGAAATTAATAACAAAATTGATAATATTATGAGTATCGATATAATTAATAATAAAGTTAATGAAAATAAAGAAAGACCTTTTGCACCTAAATTCGTTTACGAAAGAATGAATGGCAGACCTAGTGTAGGTATTTGCCTGGAAAATAAAATAAAAGGATACCGGATACCGGGGCTAGAATAAACGTGATTAGCGAAGATGTTGTTAGTAAATTAAAGATGCGTGATAAAATAGGGGAATCCAATATTATGGTTACATGTGCAAACGAGAGCACACTTAAAATCATAGGAACAATATTACTAAAAGTGAGAATTTCGGGATTAGAATTGGTAATAAGATTCTTTGTGGCAAATAAGATTAACCCGAGCGTAATTGCAGGCGTAGAAATGATGAATTGTTTTGATATTAAATTACAGGCAGTAACTAATGTAAAATTAAAAAATCAATTAATGAATTTAGAGGAAAACAATTTGAAAGGAATTATCGACCCAACGATTAATAAATTACTTAAAGAATTTTCGGATATATTCATGAAAAATAAATGGGATGTAGGAAAAACACAGTTAATTAAACATAAGATAGTTACTAGAGGTAGCCCAGTGACAATTAATCCTAGACGTCAGCCGATTCATATTGCTCACAAAATACAAGACATGCTAAAAGACATGGAAGAAGCAGGAATTATAAAAAAATGTGACTCGGTGTGGAATAGCCCATTGGTATGTGTGTTAAAAAAGAATAAATCAGATATTAGAATATGTTTGGATTTTCGGGCACTAAATGCAATTACGGAGAGACCTCGATTTCCAATACCAAATATTGAAGAGATGATGGATATCCTAAATGGAGCACAGATATTTAGCACTATCGATCTTGGTAATGCTTATTATCAAGTGGAATTAGAAGAGGAATCAAAAATAAAGACTGCATTTTCAACAAAAGATGGTCAATATTGTTTTAACCGAATGCCTTTTGGAATTGCAGCTGCCCCAGCAACTTTTCAAAAATTAATGACTCAAGTTTTGGGTGATCTTAATTGGAGAGAAGCAATTGTTTATTTAGACGATATCCTTATATTTGCAGACAATGAAATCGAACATAAAAAAGACTAGAAAGAGTTTTTCGAAAGATTCAAGAAGCTGGTTTGAAAATAAGCTTAGAAAAATGTTGTTTTAACAAACTAGAAATAAAATTTTTGGGACACATTATAAATAAAAATGGTATTAAGACAGATTATGAAAAGATAAAAGCAATGCAAGAATATGAAAAACCAAAATGTATTAAACGTTTAAGAAGCTTTCTAGGCTTAACAAATTATTATCGAAAATTTGTTAAAGATTACGCCAAGTATGCAAGACCATTAGAAAGGTTATGTGGGTCTAACAAAGATAAACTTATATGGACTGAAGAATGTGAAACAAATTTCAACACGCTAAAGAAAGCGTTAACGTCTACCCCAGTACTAGGATTTCCGGATTTACGAAAAACCTTTATTTTAGATACAGATGCTAGTTTCGATACGATTGGGGGAGTGCTTTCGCAGTTGAGTAGTAATGGACAAGAACAAGTTATTGCATATGGATCAAAGACAATAAATAAGCACGAAATCGGTTACTGCATTACGCGAAAGGAATTGCTTGCAATCTATCATTTTACTCAGCATTTCAAACACTATCTATATGGAAAAAGATTTACTTTAAGAACCGATCATAAAGCTATAACCTTTATGATAAATACAAAAAAGCCAATTACAGCACAATTCCAGACATGGATTAACTATTTAAGTGGGTTAGATATCAAATTAGAATACAGAAAAGGAGAATTGCATGCTAACGCAGATGCCCTATCAAGGAAAGACTGTACTTCATGTAGTCAGTGCCAAACAGTTCATGAAAACGCCAAGGTAGATAAAAATAAAACTAAAATATTGGCCATAGAAAATATGGACCAAGAAATAAAAGTAAATAATGAAGGTGTAATTTTTAATATACATAAAGACTTATGTCACGCAGGGGTAAAAAAAATTTACGAATATGCACGGAAAAATATGAAAATGAAAATTAGTGAAAATGAAGTTAGAAGAGTGATTGAAAATTGTGAACAGTGTCAGAAACGGAAGACGTGGACAAGACGAACAAAAGAACCGCTGATTAAACAGAGTACAGATGAAGTTTTCAAAGAGATATTTATTGATTTCTGCGGACCATTTAAGAAAACAATTCATGGAAAACAATATATTTTAGCTATAATTGATTAATTCAGTAGGTATATATCATTGACGGCAGTTGCTCATCAGGATGAAAAGACGACGGCAAAGATTTTAAGAGAAAATTGGATTTTGAAATTTGGTGCCCCTAAAATCATTCACTCCGATAGAGGAAAAACATTTGAATCTCAACTCCTTTTAGAAGTGTTGAAAACGCATCATATTACAATAATATATTCAAGCCCATATCATCATAGTACAAACGGTTTAGTTGAGAGGCAATTTAGAACTATAAGGGATGCAATTGCAATTACGTTAAAAGACAAACGGCATAAAGATTGGGCAGAAATATTGCCAGATGTGGAATTTATGTTAAATGCGACGATACAGCAGACAACCGGATTTTCGCCCTCTGAAATAATATTTGGGCGGAATATTTGTAAACAATGGATGGAAAAAGAGAATTTGGATATACAAAATAATGATGCTAATAATCGGAGAAGGGAGATCGTGGAGGGAATTAAACATAAACAAAACATAGAAAAGAATTTAATTACACAAAATTATAGGAATTTTGAAGTTTGAGACCAAGTATTGGTTAAAAAAGAAAATACTAGAAAGATGGATGAACGTTATGAAGGGCCTTATGAAATAACTGGAAAACGACATGACAGAAGCTATGTTCTAAAGAATAAGCAAGGCAAAGAAATAATTCGAAATGTAGAATGGATCAAAAGTTTTAAATGGAGGGGGATGTAAGATGATATAATAATTTCCAAAGAATTACTTACATAACGAGGTCACTATACCTTGATATCTATTGAATGATGCGGGAATGCTTGTATAACTAAATTAAGTAAGTATGTTTGTCTTCTGTGTCAACAGTATCACTTAAACTAATAATTCTCCCTTTTGTAGATTACGCAATTCAATGTACTATAAATAGTATAACGATTGTGTGTTCCGTTTAGATTTTTGTAGTGAATAAATATTTCTGTGAAACTATGTCTTTTTCTAACAATCATCAACACTAATTTTAGGAGGTCCATATCTTTTGGTGCGTAATAAACTTAAATAGTTTGCTATTTGGGAGTTGTTCTTAACTGAAAAGCCTTATTCTCTAAGTTTTTCCAAACTCCATTTAGATTTCAGTCCATTATTAATTTCTTGTCCTATTCTATCTTTAACTTGTTTAGATAATCGATTGCTTTCTTGTAAATTGTTGTGACAATGACCTTCTTCTGTCTTCTAAACCACAACTCTCGATTAATTACACATTGTCTCTTGTTTCTCTCTTTTGCCGATCGCTACAGACCCTTGACACGTTACGGCTGTGATTTACTGTCTGATATAAGTATTTGGACAGATCTTTAACACTTTTATTCCGAATTTCATTATAGTCGCGAAATTCATCGGAGAAGATGGTCGTTATCTGACGTATGTATTGATTGATGATTGCATCATAATTGCTGCTGAACGATTCTTGACTGCCAACATGAAGACTTTCTTTGTTTCAACGCAGATTCTTCCGAACACGCAATGCTATGAAAAGATTCGATCAACATGATATTTTCTCTTAGCAAAAAGTGCTTCGTCGAAATCTACATCCGAAGACGTATCACTCTGATGCAGCTGCTTCATTCAAAAGTCTTGTTCTTATTTATTCCAAGTTCTCGTGTACAATACTTGATTAAAGTCATCTCATAGGGTTAAGAGTAAATGAAAAGAATGTTATCCTTGTAAGGGAGCCCTGAACAAACCAACTAGTCGGTCTACTTACGACACTCTTGTTACAACACCATTTGTTCTTGTTTCTTCTTCCGAAGAGAAAATTCATCATCCATTTCCACTTGTCCGCGCTAAATGAAGAATTCCTCGCTCTTCCGGGTAAGTGATGTAAGCATCTTCGTTGATACGTCTTCGAATCATGCACTTTTTTTCATCTAATGGTCAGAATGCTTGTTAAAAATTTGGGATAGTTCAAACGTTAATTGTTGATTATTATTATTGTTAATCGTTCAAATATCTTATAGGTGGTGGAGCGATAAGAGAAAAGTAATTAATTTTTAAATAAAATATTTAAATTCGCATTTTAAAAACAAATCGAAAACTCCAGTTGAAGATTTATTATTATCAACAAAGGATAAAACTTCTGAAAGCTCTTTTTAAATTATCTAAAAGTCACGAAAACTGAATATTAAAACAAAAATGTAATATCACAGTCATATCACAAATTTTAAAATTAAAAAGGCACGGAATCATGAATAAAAGAATTTACGGCGAAGCTTCAAGTGCACCAAAAGAAGAAATTGAACCTTTTAGGCAAAAATTAATAGAACGTATAGGTAACGAAATGCTATTAGAATCTCAGATTTACAATGCTGACGAAACTGGTTTGTTATGGCGTACTTTGCCTGAAAGCGCACAAGCCGCTAAATAATCGAATCCTGGAAGAAAAATCAACAAGAACAGAATCTCGGCACTGCTTTGTGCCAACCCTGATGGATCGCATAGAATGACTCCTGTAGTTGTTGGCAAATCTCGTAAACATAGAGTTTTAAAAGATATAATGCATCATCTTCCCGTTTCATATTAAAATTCTAATAAGGCATGGTTCAACTCAGATATTTTCAAAAACTGGTTTTTAAAAGAATACAGTGAGACAATTTCAAGAGAATGACTGGGAATACCTCCGGAAGAGGTGAAAGTTTTATTGATTTAGACAACGCTCCTGCTCATCCCTCTAAAAATATTCTACGTTCAGAATATGCCAACTTTAGTTGTATGTTTTTGCTAAAAAATACGACACCGTTTATTCAACCCATGGATCAGGGAATAATTTTGGCAACCAAAAGAATATATCTCAGAAAGTTTTTAGATGAAGTTGTATGGTTGTATTGCAGGATGAAAATAATGCAGAAGATACAAGAGGACAGCGTACCTTGCAAAACTTAAAATGTTACAATTTAAGATCAATAATTTTTAATATGGAAAGAGGTGAAAGAGCAAACATTAAAAAATGATTGGAACAATTTGTTTGATGGCCAAGATGCAGTCATTGATTTAGAAGGGTTAGAAGTTCCTGATTTCTGTAGGACAATACATAGTTAAAATGTTAAAAAGGCACGGAATCACTTCTCGACGAGTGTCCGATGACAATTAAATAGAATTTTATTTGTTTAATATTTTTATTCATATCTAAAGACAGTGTACATATTTTCTAAAAAAGGTTTTTTGATTTATTTTTAACCTGCTTTTATATAACGGACTTTCGGCTTAAACGGATACCACTCCCCCCATTAGTCCGTTATATCGAGGTTTAACTCTATTTAACCAACAAACCTTAATTTAATCTTTAAATAACATCTTAGATTTTAAAATTTTAAACTGTGATTCTTCATACTTTTCCCACAGTCAGATTATGGACAATTCTAATAATCCAACAATACAGATAAACTGTGAAAATATCTAGAAATAGAGAGAATGCAATAAATAATAAATAATCAAATTAAAAACGAGTAGTATATAATATAACAAATTCATTACGGTTATTGCCGTTCTATTGATGGAGCGAAAAGGATTTCCATCGACACAAAGAACTTTCAAGGTATCCATGTTGCCAAGAGCGTATGGAATGCTGAACAATCATCATAAAATAATAATTCAAAGACCATTTATCTCACGATTGTAAATTATTGAAGCTGACATCTAGTTGTACCAAATATTTCAGATCTATGATTTCATTTGGGAGTTCTATGACGTTGTTCTTTGATATTGTTAAGATGTTGATATTAGGAATGTATGAAATATGAAGACTTGAAAGAGTTGTGATTTGATTATTATCTACGTGGAGTTCCTGAAAGAGTTATTCTTAGAATATTTGGAAAATGTTACCAAGATCTTTACCTTCAAAGATGGGGTCAGCCTGTAAATCGGGAATATTGTTATCGTGTTTATATTGACTTTGAGTATTTCGAATGAAGCGTCGAGATCTTTAGGAAATTCAGAGATTTTATTTTGAGATACATCAAAATATATCAATGCTAAATATATTCATTTATTTTTGGTTTTTCTTGATTAAAAATTACCTTTCAATTTACAGATATTTTTTGGTAATTTTTCCAATTTATTGTACGATATGGACAGGCGTTTCAATTTAATGAAATTACCAATCGAGTCCGGAACATGGGCAAATTCATTATTTGACAGATCCTATAATCATGGAAATTTATATTTTGAATGACTAAATCTTTTCATATTCATATTTTTATCGAAAAAAGTCGATTTCATTATTATCCATTACGGCTACAGATCAAAGATTTTCATTTGCCAATGCAACCCAGGAACGCCCGTTGCTTATTTAACCCTTTCAATACTGTAGGGAGATATTGCCCCAGATAATTCTATAGTCTATATTAGTACTGTACGGTCATAGGCTCGAAAACAAGTCCAAACCTGTCTGCTTTTTTTCTATTCTATAAAATTTTGTCAGTCTAGATGTTGCTAACAAACTGTAGACACGTGTGCTATAAATATTACAGGTATTATTAAAATAGAAAGATCGTATTGAAAGGATTAAATGATAGGGCATAGCCGGTTGTCATTTCCCCGCCGATTCCGGATTCCGGGTTTTGGAATTTGGGATTTGCCTATAGTCATATAAATTTGTATTTTAATATTAATTGTAGATGTTTTTCCTTTTAAAGGTCACTAGATAGAAGCCTAGAAGCTAGAATGATGACCAAATCAAATTGACAAGAAAACCAAGCAATCACTGTCTTTTTTTATAAAAATGTGACAACATTAATCAACGATTGTTGAACTAAAATTACGAATTTGTTTAGAGTTTTCAGTTTGTTGTTTAACTTTGTTGTTTAATGAATGTTGAACATCCACGAATGTGTTGTTTTATGTTTATGCCTGCTGATTTTTATACTGTATTAACTACAGATATTTTTATGTTTTATTTTAATTTTTAAAAACACGTTCTTTTTGTTATTTAAATCGGTCTTTCGCGTTGGTGCCGATACCGATTAATCGGTTTGGTCAAAATCCGGTAGAAACCGATTTCCGGATCAAAGGTCTGCTTTGCCCTATTAAATGAGCAAATATTCCATGGTTCATATTTTTGAATATACATATTCGACATCAAAAGGATCTTAACCTGATGTCTATTTAATATTTATGCCTGGATGTTTAAATAAATATATAATTATTGTTTAGTATGCGCGTTATTTGCAATTCATAACGGAATAAGGTTTTCTCTGTTTAAACATGTCAGTTTGCTTCAATTGAAAAATCAATCAACATTTTTTCACTCTAAAAATAAGTTTACACCAAACACCACTGAGAACCTTTGCCTATAATATAACAAAAAAATCAATAATCTTACATTATAGAAACATACATACTTACTTTGATTTCACGTTGATGTTCTAATTTATAGCTTATACATCTTATATTATAGAAAACTGAAAAGTGGAAGAAAAATTAAAAACTGCACACAAACGCAACACATACTGAAAAACACATACAAACTTTTTATTCGTAGAAATGTAACGATGAGATACGTTTCTATAATAAACTTTATTTTAGACAATTTTTTGAAAAAAGAGATCGTTGAAAATTTTTAAAATTATATTTTTAATGAAAATATCAAGAGCAGATGAATTTGGTTCAATATCTTTTCAATCCAGATTTGATTTCCTGAAAGAAGCCCCTCATATTGAGCTCAGAAAAAAATTACAAAAATTAAAAAAAATATTTTAATCATCGATTTTCCCCAAAATGTTTTAAAAATATATATATTTTAGGTGATTGATTTATTTATTTCATTAATTATAATTAAAAATATATCGGACTCACATTTTTTCGAAATAATTCCAAAATAAATAAAGGTAAATGTCATAAAGTTCCTAAAAAACCCTGAAATTTAATTAAAAATAATTTATAATTATACTGTTGATTAAAAGTAATATTTAAGAACTTGAATAATGATCTCATATCTCATATGGATCAGAATTCAAGTCTTAAAATTTACTTTAAATAAAAAAAATTACTTGAAAACCATTTATAAAATGGCTAAAATAAATTTCCAAAGTATATAAATGATGAGACATGATAAATTGATAAAGATGATTTACAATTACAACCAATTACAATTGGTAAATAAATTGATGAGTGAATTTACACGCCAACCACCACTATAGAGAACGTATCTCAGTGCTGTTTGGTGTATTTTGTTTTAATTTAACTTTTTAAAGTTGTTATAATATGCTAACAATGCATACTGCAAAAGAATTATAGGAGGGAAAGCAGCTGCTCATTTATATAAATTTCTTTTTTAATCTTTGAAATAGCTTTTTGATAATTTATTAAGACACTAAAAAAATAACAAAAAAATCATAATAGATATAAACACAATTTTATCAATTAGTAATTATTCTTTGATTTAAAGAGACAAGGATATTCCACCATCACCACAAGTTCCAAAGAGACCTCACATTTCTCAGTCTCTTACTGATGCTCAATTTTATAATATTGACCATTTTCTCAATTGAAATGGCACCCACACGTTACAACCGTTGCGGTAAAAATACATTCATCGAATCCATAAAGTTCAAGCAACACCTTTGCGTTGTTAGGAACACAAATGGTTTATTTTTCCAAAATTTTCAACGTTGAATTTGTTGGTTTATTAGGTCGTTGGTGAAATTTAAATTTAATGAATTATTTCTCTGACTCCAAGCGTGCCTTTCGTTGACCCACAAATAACAATTAACACTGGAAACTTTATTGAATATCACAAATATCTTCACAATGATACAATTGGCTCAACAAGCTAACTACCGATTATACAGTGCTTATTACAACACTACGGTGAAGAATAACACGCGCGTATAACCTTGATTTGACAAATCTCTAACAACTGAGGAGTATCACAATTAGTAATTCAACTGGTTTGTTTTCTGATTTGACTTGGATTTATTCTTCGAACCTTACTCTGTTATTAACTGAATAAGCTCTTGCTGCTTATCCCTTTATTTCTATTCAATTCTCTTCAAATTCTCCAAATAAATGTCGTCGTATAATTTCAATTATTCTGTCCTCTGTCGCAGTATTATGTCTCAAATCTTCTGTCGCAAATTTGTTCCACAATATTCCACAATATTCTGACGTAAATGTTTTCTCGCAAATATTCTTTTTTAACGGTTCTGTCGCAAATTTTCTTCTCTTAACTGTTCTCCTATTAATTGTTTCTCTTAATTGTTCTCTTTTAATTTTTCTGTCTGCTTCTGCTGTGCTTCCTCCTTTTATACCTCGTCACTTTGTGGACCTCAGTTTATCTTTAATTTCCCATTTTTTTCTCAAACTTAACTTCGCAACTTTTCCCTACAACCGAGTTATCTTTGACAGCTGTCAAGATATTTTCTAATTTTCCTTTTTGCGGCTCCAGCCTGTTTTCTTTTTGTTCCAGTTAACTCTGACAAGCTGTCGAGATAAGTACATTATTGTTGTTTCTGTTTTTCCCGATTTTGAAATTTCTTTTCCTTTAGTACTAATTAATTAGTATTGACATTTGTTTTTGTTTTCTTGTCTGATTTCTTTTGTTTCATTCCATTTTCTCATTTCTTTTTATTCCGTTTTCTTTTCCGAGTTCTCATGGATCGTCCCGTTTGTCATGACGATTTTCCCTTAAGAAATTTTATTTATTTATTCATAAATTTGTTATTTAGATATAATAAATTCAATAAATTCAATTGAATGAAAGATTTGTTAATTTGTATAAAATTTTAGTTTTAAGTTCATCAATCTCCTTTATGATAGTTTGGTAAACTGATTTATACTAATATATTCGGTAGAAAGAAGTCACGAATTACAAAACAAAGTAGTATTTAAAAAGTGATCCACATTTTCCATTAGGATTTCTGATCACGTGTTCCGGAACTATTTTTGATCCAGAAATTCCATGATTTTGGGATTTAATAATAATATAAAATTTGATGTCAAATGTTTTGTTTTAGTATTATTCTCTATGCAAACAAAACTAAAAATAAACTTTGAGCAGTCAAAATATTTTTATATCGAATAAAAGATCATTTTTTAAAAAAAAATAAAATTTATTAATCCCAATTAAATTATTAAAACACTAAAAATGCAATCCGATAATGCATTTTATGTTTATTTTTGAATTATATGATTTTATCACTAAAGTAAAACAAGTAATGCGTCCCTAATATTTAAAAAACCCACTGATCGATGATTTTCAACTTTTTTGTCATGGCACACTTTAAACAATTCCCAAATTTGGCGGTACTGTAACTATAAGATGGTTCTCGGGCAATTCGTCGCAGGACAATTCGGCGCGGATATTCGTCGCGGACAATTAATTTCAAAGACAACATAAAAATTGGAAAAATATATGGTTCTATTGATTTTTTATAAATTAATTGAATATTAAAATATAATAAATTTTAATTTTTTAAATTTATTTTTCTTAGATTTTTCTTATGTAATGGAATTGTTTTGTGTTCAAATAGTGTTCAAAATTGTGTTCAAATAGATAAAAATGGCAAAATTTATAAAAATAACAAATAATTACCGATTAAGATTGATTTATTCTTATCTGGTTATGGTATAAATTATAATTATTAAATCTAAACTTAAAGCATAACATTTATAACCTATTTCATGTAAGCAATAGCTATGTCTATCCTACTACATTGGACTATGAGTATTAAATAGAATAACATTTGCTTGCTTATATACATATAATATTAATAATACAATAAATGATTTATTTTATTTTTTTCATATGTACTATAAATTTCTACTCCGAATTGTCCGCGCCGAATTGTCCGTTTTTCTGCACCGAATTGTCTTCCGACGAATTGTCCGATTACCCAATAATGAGATATGTTTAAAAGAATTTTACTTACCTATAGTACAGTGTAAAATAGTTTATGATAATAATTTTCAATATACATTAAAACAATATGTACTACAGAGACAATAGAATGTTTATTGAGTGATTAATTACAATTATAATAATACATTTTATTCGAAATTTGAGCTTGATGTATTATTATCGCGAATGGATTACGAACTCAAAAAAAATTTTTATATATAAATTCGGGAAGTAATGAATAAATTTTTCCTCTAGTGTTGTCAAATGGTCAATAACAGTTTTATGAATATTTTCATAGGAGTGTTTTGGAACTGACTCAAACTTTTCCAAATTACCTAATCCCAATTTTTCTAATCCTATTTGTTTATCTGTTGAGTGTAATATATTTTCTTTGGTCCTTGCTTACTCGAATTTATGTCAAAATAACAAAATGTCAGATAAGAAAGCTAATTTAGAATACCTATATACCTTTATTTAGAATACTTTTATTTCGTTTTTGAATTTAAGAACGCGAGATAAAACTTTTATTCTGGACAACTACCTTGCTTCCGTGTGCAGTAACAAGGATCCTTTTTTAGCTTTCATAGCTTGGCATAGATTACTAGATAAGCGACTTTGTAATGGTCTTGATTTTATATAATTAACCATTTTAACACATTGTTCAACCACTATTTTCAATTTTGATGGCAGATATTTTGTAATGAGTGTTTCTAGATGCAAAAAAACAATGAGTAACTAATATATATGCATTCAGTTCTTTCACGTGTGTCACAAATCCCTTTATATATCCAGTCAGAGCTGGAGCATCATCTGTATAAATGCCAATATATAAATTCTACGAAACATTAATTTCATCGAAAATATGTTTCCCGGTTGTAAAATCATTTTTATGAATGAATCAAACGAATGCAATTAATTGTGCCTTTATTCGTAATGTCTGTTGTTTCGTCTATTTGTAGAGCAAAGTTTGAATTTGCAAGAGGTTTTGAAGTATTTTCTTCAATATTTCGCGACGTCTTTAATTCTGAGATGAATTGTGTCATTTGAAAGTTGTATCATATCAATATCTGCTGATTCACCAATCATTATTTTTACAATTTTGCGACAAGCTGGTAATATAATTTATTCAATAACTATTATTTAATTATTTAGGTTTTAATTTAACTGCAATTAATTCAGCTATTTAACACTAGGACGGCCGGAAATATTTTATACCTTGGAAGGCCAAACCGGTCAATTTGACCGGTGCACATATGCTCCTTATTTTCATGCTGAGATTTCTATGATGCAACTCATTTAGCAATACTTTCTTTGTGCTACTACACGCTTTCAAAATTTAACTATTTTTATTCTAACAGTAGTTAATTTATTAAACTACTTACAACAATGAAATAAAAATATTTGTTTAGCTGACACAAAGCTACACTATTTTAAACATTGTCTTCGCGTTTATTCAGACTGGTATGTATGTATACTTCATTTCTTGTTTATAAATATTCTCTTGCTTTTATTCAAAGATAGTGCTTATTAAAAGTGTAATTAAGCAAGCATTAAGAGTTCTAAGTTTTGAAATTTGGTAAATTAAAAGAATCAAACGAAAAACTTAACGAAATGTCATAAGACAATATCTAATAATTGTTATAGAAAATCTTTGAACTTCTTGGGATAACAAACATTATAAAACCGTGTTTTCATTAGAATCCAATAATAAATTTGACGTTTCTTATTTTACTGACGGAGTTTTTATCATTATTTTAGAATCAAATATGCCAACTAAAAGAATTGCTGCTCAACGTGCTTTACAGAAGCTATGGAATATTGACGCTGCTCTCTCCGAAGATGAAGATCAGCCTATGGGAAGTGATGATGAGCCCGAAAGAAATGATTCTGACGAAGAGTTACATGAATGGAACTCTGATGATAATGGAAGTTCGTTAGAAAGTGACAATGAGTCAGTCAATAGCTCAATTTCTTCATTAGAAAATCAGCTTTTATCTGGCAGGGATGGCACTCTTTGGAATCAAGTAGAAAACAATCACGCTATTAGTGTTGGCAGATTCCCTGCGCACAATATTTTTAGTGGAACACCTGGTGTGAAAGCTTTTGCAAAGCGCAAAATTGACTCACCCCTGAGCGCTTGGCGCTTGATAGTCTCTGAGGGAATGCTGAAGTTAATTCAAAAATACACAATTATGAAAGGAAAAGAAGCTTCGTCAGACTGGTGTATCAGTCTACAAGAATTAGATGCTTTTCTTGGATTGCTGTATCTCCGTGGTGTGTTAGGCTTTCGCCGACATTCTATCAATTCAATCTGGTCATCTCAATTTGGATCTCCTTACTTCAGAGAAGTCATGTCTCGGAACCGTTTCCGTGAGATACTGCGCTTTCTTTGTTTTGATGAACAATGTTCTCGACGTCAAAGAGTAGAACAAGATAAATATGCCCATTTTCGTGAAATATTTGACTTGTTTGTTTCAAACTGTCTTCAAGTTTATACTCCTAATCCCTTCCTTACTGTCGACGAGCAACTTTTGCCGCTAAAAAATAGGTGTTGCTTCATCCAATTTATGCCAAATAAGCCTGATAAATTCGGTATCAAATACTGGATTCTCAGTGATGTCAAAACCAAATTTGTCATCAATCAAATGCCATATTTAGGGGCTCACGATAGAAGCCGCAACAGCAAGATGGCCAGTCGCTACTTTCTATGATTTGCTTGATAAAGCAGCTCTCAACGCTCATGTTATTTTCAAAGATGCTACGGGATCAACTATAAAAAGAAGGGATTTTATTTTTGAATTAGCTACATCTCTTTGTGAGGAGTTCAAAAGCCGTCGAACAGCAAGTCCCATCTCTGGTGAACTCTGTTCTGAACAACCAAAATTAAAGAAGCGAATAACTTGTTCTGCTCCTCATTGTCATAACAAATCCGGAGCTATATGCCATGTATGTAGTAAAGTTTACTGTGGAAAACATTCCCAAATGACTGTTAAATGCTTCGGTTGTGTGTAAATTATATTTGGTTTTATATTTTCTAGTATGTAAGATGATTATGTGTGACTTTCTTGTGTGTTTCAAGATACCGGTCAAATTGACCGGTTCGGCCTTCCATGGGGATGGCCTCATTATCTCAGTCGTGACAAATGCTATAATTGAAGCTTTGATATGCACAACAAGTTCACTAAAAATGAATAATTGTCACAAAATATGAGACGTTAATTCCTTTTCGTTTTCTCACAAAATAAAAATGAAATTGCTTAACGGTCAAAATGACCGCTCTGGCCGTCCTAGTGTTAACAGACTATCTGAGCTTCTTCGGATACACTAAATTGTTTTTCAAAAATCTTTACTTGCTTGGATTTTGCAGATAATGAGTTTTGAAAATAGCTTTTGTCCTTTGATGCAAGCGAAGGATAGCTAGTCAGTAAGTTTGCTCGAAACCATAGAACTATTTGATAATTTAAACAACATACCACACACTCAGGAACAATTATATAATTTTCCATTGTAGATGTAAATCCAAATTTTAAGAAATGGTCATTATATTTTCGATGAACAATATATTTTTGTGGAAGGAAACATCTTTAGTCGTACTGGGTGTAGGCTCATCAGCCTGATCGCTAACATCGTCATTAATATCATAGTTACGCTTTCTTCTTTTTAACCATTTATCCATGTCAGAAGGTTCTTTTAGAATAAAATTAATTTTGTTAAAAAATTATTAAAAAAGACGAATCATATATTACCTTTGAATACGTTTTATTTAAGTTTGAGAACACAAAACGGTAAGCAAATAAATAGTGAACTTAAGTATCGTTGTGGCTCGTGGACTTCAAGCGATGCGCCTGACGACCGCCGGGCTATCCGATGGTCAACTTTCTAAAACCCTCAAAAAACGATAAAACTGTAACAGGACAAAACTACTACACCAGTAAGAGTCAATTTGATTAATTATATTAAACTAGGCATTATTTTCGAGTTATTCACTATATTCATTGAAATGTTTACTGTATCATTCAGCGGGACTCTCAGGGAAATAATGTCATCAATCACATTCAACTTATTAAAATATTTATCAACATTTTCTCACACCGTTCGTTGTAAGACTTATAATATCCATTAATATGTGTAGTAGATTGTTGTTGTAAATAATTGTAAATAATTGTAAATAATCGTAAATAAATGTTGTAAACTAGGTTCTGTGTTTTTTATTTATTATCATCTCCGCAACGTTTAAGAGTAAGAAGCGTAGACAATTCTAATTTGTAAGAGAAAAATCAGTGCCAAATCTATTAAAAGCGGTCTCCCTTAAGGTTACCTGCTTTCAATTTCTATTAAAGAGTGTAATTGAGAACTTTATATCAAAATTTGTTGATATTTAATAAAGTGTTTTGTATTGGGTTTTATCTTGATAACTGAGACAAAGAGTACAAGGAGTCAATATCAGTACCGACTTCAAGAGTAATAACCCAACAATTGTTTAATTAATTTTATTAGAATTCCACATCTATTTATACAATTGCAAAGGAATTCATCAATATGAATATTTTTATTGAATTTGTTTACTGTCTGATGATGACAATTATATTGTAAAAATATTAAAGTTTAAATTTCCAAAGTGAAAAAGGGAAAATGTTACCGTACGTTTTGATGAATGAACTTCAAAGAAAACAAAAGATATTTTACTTAAAAAATCAACGGAAGCGGATTTTTAATCTAACGAGAATTAATCCAAATCAGATGGATTTCCCCAACTAATACAGATCAACCGGAGGAAATTATCCCTAATTTCCAGAATGGCAGAAGAAATTTCAAAAGGTGGAGGCTCAATGATGGTAAGGGTAAGGAAACCTATTTCATGTAAGCAATAGCTATGTCCTATCCTACTACATTGGACTATGAGTATTAAATAGAATATTTGGATCTCTAGATCCCCAGGAAATGGTTTGAAATAGGAAAAATTCATATAAATAATGTCACTTAAAAATGTTATCAGAAACTTCCTACTCGTAATTATTAACGGAGTAATTAACAAAAATATTATATTGAACTTACTAAGACTTCCAATGATAATAAGCGACAAAATTCAGTCGGAAGCAGTTTCAAAAGATTGTTTCCTAGAATAATCTGTTGGAGATGATTAAGAGTTCCTATACTTTCAGGAAGCTCAGTGATTTTGTTATGGGATAAATTCAGATATCTCAATTGTACCAATTCGCAAATCTCATCAGGAATCGTCGTTAGATTATTATTTTGTAGATCGAGATATAGCAAATTGCTTAGAAATTTAATGTCTTCTGAAATCTTTTTGATGTGATTCGAAGAGAGATCAAGTTTCGTCAGCAAAACATCTTCCCACCACGAATTTCGATCTTCACTGTCGAATCCTTCGTAACCAATTCTTCTTTTATCTGGCCTATTTATGCTGTAAATATCTGCAGGAATTTCATCGAAACCAAAGTTGATTAATGTCAAAGTTCCTGTTTTACGGGCATCGTCAATGATATTTTTTCCCGGAACTTTGAAAGCAAATGAAATTTGCTCATCATTGGGAGGCGAAATTCTCGCCGAGGAATTTATTTGATTTATTCGTAATGATTTACGCTTGTGAATAAAGTGTCTGTTGTAAGCCATATAGTTGATAAAATAGATATAATAATATTACACTTTATATAGGATACAACAATGTTTACAATTAGTATTCGCGCTCTTTAAAATTTAAACAAAAATCAAACTCACTCAAAATTAAACATATTTTATTTAACAATAATAATAATACTAATAATAATAATTATAATAATAATAATACTAATAATAATAATAATAATAATTATAATGGTAAAACTGTTTTAATGCGAAAATAAATTCTAGTCGAAAATTAAATTTTTAAATTAAATGCTTGGAATTGTTTGACTGTTTCGTAGAACTGAATTCGTGGATTGGATTTCTTATTTCGAGGTTGGAAAGCTAAATAAAGGGTGCTGTGAGAATGAATGTATTAAAGTTAATTAATTTTATATAAAGCAGTGGTTCGTAACAATTTTTAACATACGGACCCCATCAACCTGTAAGTAACTCACGCGGACCCCTAACCTGAGAAATTATAAATATATTATGATAAAAATGGAAAACACACATATATATATATATATATATATATATATATATATATATATATATATATATATATATATAATAATTTTTTGAAAAAAATAATTTATTTACTTTCTTAACAAAAGAAAAATTATTAACAGAGGAAAGATATAATCCAAACCAATAAAGACTCAAGCGCAATATTTTAATTCATTTTTGTTTTCTTAGCATTTTTATTATATAAATAAATTTCAGTAAATTATATTTTGACAGATCTCAATTTTCCCATCCATATTGGCTTTAGGTGTAATTCTCTGCAAAAGTTTCTCCTTACACATAGTCGAGAAGTTATAGGACCTTAATTTTGCTCAATTATAGTGGGACTTAATTAGATAGTTGCTGCTGCTTTTTGACACAAGGACGCTAATTCAAAAAGTAGTTTTTGATAGGATAAAGTTCAACCTGTTTTGCGACTTAGTTTTCATGATTAGAGGTATTGAGAATCCAGATTCACATAAATAACTTGTTGCAAACGGAATGAGAGAATGTAAAGCATGGATTCCTAAGCTTTTATCATTATCTAGTGTTACTAAATTTTCAATGATTATAACAAGTTTTGATCTTATCTCTTTAAAAAATTTGCCATGCGAAGAAGGTCGTCAACTACTGGATAATATTAATTACAACGATGAAAAGAAATACTCTTGGGTCCAAAGTTTTCAGCACTTCAAGTTTGAGTTGTCTCTGGATGAAGATATGTTAAAATAAGACAATAATTCCAGCATAATCTTGTTAATTAGTAAAATCATTGCATGATGCTCGAAAACCTCAATGACAACAACTTTTGGTTCAACAAATTATATTATAAATCCATTTGGTGAAGTTTTCGATTACTACATACAAATAAAAAAATTTTAATTAGTCAAAGATTTTTGGAAAATTTTTCAGCGTTTTTCTATTTTCTTCTTTTAGAGGGGTGCCTATTGATTACTAAAATCTTGATTGCTTTTTAAGAATATATGTTTTTTGTTTCATAATTACACTTCATTACAAATTTTTAAATAATTTATATCACTAGAAATCAAATCTAATAAATTCTTAATTTTCCTCTCTCAGCGAGTTAAAGGTTATCTTACGATATAAAATTGACATAATTTTCAGAAAAAAATCCTTACATTGATCTTATCATTCTTTAAATTGACTTCCTCTCCATCTTCATCATTGCCAAGGGAATCAGTGGAATTCGTCATGAAGAATTCCTTTCTAAATTTTAAAAATCTTAATATTTTAGCGATTGAAAAACATGTTTCTAGTGCTATCTTTTGACTTACTTATAGACAAACCTTTAAAAGACCATTTTATCAAGATGTGTGAGAAACACAAATAGCAGATATTTAGCACCTTTACAAATTTTACATTATATTTTGAAAATAAAAAGAGATAAATTATCAAAAGAATACAAAAGAATCAAATCAGACCATAACCAGTTGACTGTCCTTAATTATTAATATAAATTTGTTTGAATACTGAAGATTGATAATGATATAAATTTGTATGTTAAAATTAATCTTGATTTGGAATATATTTTCATGACTTCAGAAACTAATAATTGCCATGCTATTGCAAGTGACAGGTAGGAATGGGTCATTACGACGAATCCATGAAATGGGTCGAATGGTCAACAATTTCGAAGTCGATAAAATAAATTAATAGACAAAAAATTAAATTAAAAATAATATAAAATATTTAATATGAAATGCGGAGTAAACTATAAATTGATGCATACAAGATATTGTGTGAAATAATATCACCTGCAATGATTAGATGATAGAATATCTTTTTCTCTTTGGTATCTTTCAAGGCTTATTCC
This sequence comes from Schmidtea polychroa, assembly GCA_959609185.1. Taxonomy (NCBI): domain Eukaryota; kingdom Metazoa; phylum Platyhelminthes; order Tricladida; family Dugesiidae; genus Schmidtea; species Schmidtea polychroa. The sequence goes on from CAUHTR010007905.1 coordinate 41,803, forward strand.
AGAGACCATTAGTGGCGTTTTATCTTCATCACTCGGTGGAAGATTTACACGCTTTCGACATAAACGACATAAAATAATAATGATAAGGAAACCGAAGATACCAAGACCAAATATTGATGAACAAATGATGATTACTATAAACATAAATACATCCAAATTATTATTATTATTATTATTATTATTATTATTATTATTATTATTATTATTATTATTATTATTATTATTATTATTATTATTATTATTATTATTATTATTATTATTATTATTATTATTATTATTATTATTATTATTATTATTATTATTATTATTATTATTATTATTATTATTATTATTATTATTATTATTATTATTATTATTATTATTATTATTATTATTATTATTATTATTATTAAAAAAGTTAATGATAAGATAAGAAAATTTTCTTATTTAATTCATATTTTGCAACAAAAGCTTATCTTATCATTTACTTGTTTGAAATTTAATTTATGCTGCTACGAAGAAATTATCATTTTATTATTATTATTATTATTTATGTGGAAAATAAAGAGTGTGAAACAACTCACCATTGACAATGTCTGAGTCCTGGGACTGCATTTAAATATTGAAGAACAGTTACAAAAAATTTAACATTAATATTCAATTCCACAATTAATAAAAAATAGAAATAAACAGTAAATAAATTATGAAATTGTGCCAGAGGTTATCTGAAAGCAATTACAAACTAATAACAGAAATATTTAATTCCTTTTGGAATTGGTTTTAGTTTTGATTTACAGTGATTTCTCATATAATAATTTCCTCTGATTAAGTAATCATATTATAAAAAAACAATTCAAATTACTTTTGAAAATTCCCCCTAAAATATTGATTGTTGAAACAGCTGCCAGCGGTAGACATACAATTTGTTTACAAAACAAAAATAAATATTTATTATCGAATTTCAATGATTTATGATCATAACATTGGGTCTTGTTCATAGATCCATTGAACCATAAATCATAACATTCATCTTTAGAACTATATTGAAGTAGTAAACGTCAAAAACTATTGTTAAACATTGCTTCCTGAATTTCTACCATTTCTTTAATTATACTTGCATTAAATACATCATTTGAGATGTACTAATATTCTAATACCCCATGGTCAATTCTGAATGAATAGTGTGATGTCGTGTAGAGCGAATGGATGACATCGAGTACAGCGAGTTCGTTACGCAACATCGCCTCCTTAGCATCTAAGGTGCTCTTAGGTACTTTTATGGGGGCACCCAGCGTGAATAGTCACATTGAGCAGGTAACAATATGAATCAGAAAATTGAAAAAGATTCTTAATGATTAATTTTTAAACAAAATATGATTTTGTTTTGTTAGTTATATTATAATTTTATTATAACTTGTTAGTGGAAATGGAGCGAGCATCAATCAAGAGATGTGATAAGACATCAAAAAAGAATATTATTTGTATGCATATCGCATTTCGGGATCCATAATGAAATGCTTAAAAAGGAACACCTATCTTTAACTTATTGAAATGTTTTGTATGACTATAAGTATTTAGTGAAAAACAAAGCAGTTTTAAATGTTGAATGTGGAAATGGTATACTTTGCATGTTCTCAATTAAAGCTGATGCTAGGAATGCCGCTGGTGTTGATTTTTCTAATATAATCGATCATACAAAATAAAAAAGAAAAGCCAATAAAATGGAAGACAAAATTCCATTGATAAAGGATAAAGTTGAATTAACGATCATATTTTAAAAGTTGAGGTCATATTTAGCCTATGCCTTTTTTATGAATGGATGTTATATACGGTGTTTCAGTCGAAGACAAATGGGTTAAATTGAAGTTATATTATGCCAGAAAAAGATTTTTGAGGTTCAAAATTTGAATCAAACATCATATTGGACTCAACTTCATTCATAAATTCCTAGATTAATTGATTTAAAGTAGCATTTGATATATTAACGGTCTCAGAGTATTCATCCCATTCCGTCAATACTGTATCCGGGAATATTATTTGAATTCAAATCACTATTACCAGTTAGAATTTCATAAAAGGACTTATTCCTAAGTTTTAAGTGCAAACCCCTCAATATATTCCTCGTCACATGTATGATAAATGTGGTGGAAATCATATGATTCTAAATCCATACTTTTTGACATAAAAATTAACTTTAAAAATGAAAATTAAATCAAAATCCTAAGAAAAGCACAATTCCAAAATATTTGTAAATTTAAATTTAAAATTTAAAACAATATCACTTCAAAATTCTTTCCAAACAACAAATTACAATTTCTAAATAAATTAATTTAAAAAAAATCTTAAATAAATAAATTCTTTTGCAACATTTCCCCTTGAAAATTATTAATTTTCTAATTTTCTAAACTACATTTAATATTCTGACATCATTTGACATCACCTTGGCCTTGAATGACCATCTGAAACTTTCAAATTATATTGATATTTGTATTTATATTCACTTTCAACACAGATGTATTCACTAAAAGTTTACACAGCGGACACATTCTCTAACTCCAACCAAAAATCGCAACGAAACAAGAGCAATAAAAAACAGTTTTGACATAACAAAAAAGCACAAGATACCCTTGAAAAGTCCAAAATACGTTTTTTTGCAAAATGGATACCCAAAAGTGTATTTTTTCTATATATAACACACAAAAAAATACACGTCAACAAACCAGTAATATACCTACACTTATCTTTCTTAAACAATAAAACATGTAATATAATCAGATCTTTCATATGCAATGCAGATTTACTAGTACATATTCACCCAACATTCACCACCAATACACTTTTGAAATCACAACTTCGAAAATCTCAAAATTCTCTAACATAATATCTTTTTGGTCGAGATTGCCTCGAAACATTGTATATTCGAAAAGATGCGACGCAATGTACATAGGAGAACACATATAACACTCCGAACAAGACTCAATAAAAACATCAAAAACAAAACCAGTAATTATCACTAACAGCACCACTATTACATGAGACAAATACTACAAGTCACGCTCAAAAATACATACAAAAGATTAACCACAGAAACTCTTTTTATCAACAAACACAAACTAACCATAAACAGTCAACTAACTTAAATTTTAGGGACATTTAAAATTTAATCAAATAAATAAATATAAAAATAAATATTAATGTAAAACTAAATATTAAAATTAATCTACTTCATTAAAACAAAATTAAAAAAATAAACCCTCTCATCCTAAAAAAAATTATGGAGTATAAAAATATCGCACTATCTACAAAGATTCAATTAAAATTAAAGGTTATAATAAAATTTTTAATTTATTTAACCCATTAACGCACGTTTTTTTGACACGACGGCAAAAATAAATCATTTTTTTTATTATTGATAATTATTCTTTTAATTCCTTTTCATAAATTTATTACACTGCCCGAGATATAATCGTTAGTGAAGCTTAAGCAAAACTTTATATTTCGTATACCCGAGTCTCTCTCGGCATGCACAAATTGGCCAGTAACACGTACCCGAGTTACACCCGGGCATGTGCGTTAAGGGGTTAAGGTAAAAATTAGAATAAGAAATTCGTGAATATCAAAAAAAAACATCGATACATTTACTAATCCATAGTCGGTTTTTTATTATTATTATTATTTATTATTATTATTATTATTATTATTATTATTATTATTATTATTTATTATTATTATTATTATTATTATTATTATTATTATTTATTATTATTATTATTACTATTATTTATTATTATTATTATTATTATTATTATTATTATTATTATTATTATTTATTATTATTATTATTATTATTATTATTATTATTATTATTATTATTTATTATTATTATTATTACTATTATTTATATTATTATTACTATTATTTATTATTATTATTATTATTATTATTATTATTATTATTTATTATTATTATTATTATTATTATTATTATTATTATTATTATTATTATTTATTATTATTATTATTATTATTATTATTATTATTTATTATTATTATTATTATTATTATTATTATTATTATTATATTATTATTATTATTATTATTATTATTATTATTATTATTATTATTATTATTATTATTATTATTATTATTATTATTATTATTATTATTATTATTATTATTATTATTATTATTATTATTATTATTATTATTATTATTATTATTATTATTATTATTATTATTATTATTATTATTATTATTATTATTATTATTATTATTATTATTATTATTATTATTATTATTATTATTATTATTATTATTATTATTATTATTATTATTATTATTATTATTATTATTATTATTATTATTATTATTATAATATAACATAACAAGGAAGTATTATACATTTATTAAAACATTAGACTAATACACATTTCATGATTTATCAACGAGATTCATTGATCCTATCATTGAGCACAAATCTTGGTCATTTGAAGGTTTATTAGCAGTTTTGTATAATTCCGATAATTTTTTCATTGCTTCCGTGTGTGAAATTCCAGGCTTCCTATATTTGTTATAATGTTCCTTGACAAATATTGAGAATCCATTCAATTTCTTATTTTCATTATCAACGACAATCCTAGAGCCTTTCTGGTCTATCCTAAACAGCTTAAACTTACCTTTACATATTCCACACACCTAAACCAAAGCTGTTGATAGATAGTTATCAATAAAAACAAATGTGGACCTTCTTATTCATATCAATGGATTTAGAATGCCTTCCGATTGACCGATTGCAATTCAAGCACACATACTCGAATTTACAATGAATTTTATAGTTGTGACATCGCTTTGACATAGTTACATCCGGGAATGAACGATGAGCTTTTTCTACCCAATTTTTCCATAGCGGTCCGTGGCCACCGTTAACCTTGTCAATCATCCAAACTGCTCCATGGCACATTTCATGGACCAGTGTTTTCAATAATCTCTCAGCATCAGTGAGGACTTTTTTCGATAATTGGATTTTTATAAAATGTACTCGTTGATCCTAATTTTAAATAATTACTACTAGTAAGAGAAAGTGTAACAGTACTAAATTAAATATTTGGTGAAATAAGACAGTTTGCCTATCATTCCATATGGACATCAATATTCATATATATAGTAAAATTTTAAATTTATAATATCGATTAAATATACTTTTTGTAGTATTGGATTAAAAATTGCATATTGTCAATTAAAATTAATTTTAATAATAAATAACCTATAATAAAATTTTAAATTTATAATATTGATTAAATAATAATAAAATCTATCAAAATTAAATAATTATAAAATTGAATATATTTTATTATTATTTTTATTCAATATATTTTTTGTAGAAATGGGACAAAAATTAAAATTAAAATTTTTAGTAAAATGTTAATTGTGTAAATAGATATATTGTGCAATTATAGTGACATAATATGTTATAGACAAACAATAAAATTTATATTATAAAAAAATGGTGAAAAACTTAAAAATTTTTCAAAATCGGCATTAAGTATGAGTTTTAGAGTTACCCGACCTAAAAAAGCTTATAGTTATATATTATTGTGCAAAAATTTTTGAATTTAAATTATTGATTTTTTGTGTAGCAACCAAAGTGCACTTTCTGACTATTCATAGGTCCTTTTCTATTTTCTGACTTTATTGAGGGCACTTTTAATGATACAGTATGCACTTTGCAATTCAATGTCAATATTGATTTTTTTATAGTGCAACCACAAATTTTTCAAACCTCACCCAGAATGTGATTAAACATAGGAGAATAAAAATTTTATACAGGTGAATTTTTGAGTGCCTTATTAATTGACCACTAGTTTTCACACACCTCCAATCGAAAGCGTATTAGACTAAAGAATTTATTAAATACACCAAAGCGCATTTGATTATCATAAATGAGACATTCATTTAGCAATGTAAAATGAGCTTTGTTTTGGATTTTAGTTATATTTTAAGATTTTTTGTTAAAATAATGAATAAAGCAGTAAGATATTTATTTATTTAAATATACATTACATTTTTCATTGTTCGCCTAAAATATCCAGTTTCTTCAAGCATTTAGGGAAGGATCTTTATTATGATTATTAATATGACTTTAATATGATTTTTGAAATTATTATGATCTGGTTTTCGAAGTTCCTCGTTAACTGCTTGGGATATTGCAGTAAATCATTCATTGAAGGTAAATCTGTCTGCTAAATCCATCAGCCGAAGAAACTTCAGTCCTTAACCCATTTTTAATTTTGCTAAACACTTTCTATTGGGTTCAAAAATGGATTATATGGCAACTTTTCTATTTGAATAGTCAATTAGCACATCTTTGGATATTAGGACCTCGATTTGTTGGTATATTGTTATAAATTCTATTGCCTACTCGTGATCTACCGAATCTCTAGTTCGTCCATGTATTGAACAGCATTTGTCTATGAATTTCTTGAAATGAAATAGTCGATTCTGATGAAGTTTCTGACATATTCTCGTATATTTTTTTATAATTAATTAATTTTAAATTGAAATTTTTTTGCTAATTTAATGTCCGTAAGCCTAATCAATGTCCTGTTGTGTGTATTTTTTATTATAGAAATTGTGAACCGTGTTTGTATGTATTTATTTATTTTTCTTCCAACAGCGAGTTTTCCTATTATTCTAGTGTAATTGCCAATTTAATGTCACCTAGCTAATTCAATGTCCCTTCTGGCTATGACACACACACACACATTTATTATAGGTAAGTTAATATTTATATTATTAAATTTGCAGATCAATGGCCATTTGATGATAATCAATTGCCGGATGGTGTATAATTTTAAATATTTTAATAGTACTTTCAATTGTCAGTAGCTAATTATTAAAATTATATTTAAATACAAATCAGGGATTTTATTTGTAAAATAAATTTAATTTAAAAATTGCACTGGAAAATCAATAGTATGAATCATCAAGATTCGCTATAATACTACATGTAATCATCATTAGCAGTTTTTTGCACATTTTTGGAAGTTTAGATCAATAATGCACTTTAAAATCAATAATAGGAGAAATACATGATAACATTACATCAAAAGTTTAAACAATACTACATGTAATAGTTATTAGCACTTAAAAATCAATAATGATATTTAATAGGGAAAAGGAGTCCAAGGGAAAAATTCACCCTTGGCTATAACCAGAAATTGCATTTTAACATTTTGCAAAGAATATATAAACCTTTAAATCAATATCAACAAATATAATGTGCGATAATTCGATTATTTTAATTAAATAAAGATAAATTAAATCAATTTAATTTCCTACCCCCGTGGTTTGTCTTTTCTGGAAGCATTTCCCAGCTGTCTTGCGCAAAGTAGTACTCCATTCAATTTCAATACTTTCCGGGAGCTGGAAATAGATTTTTCAATAATTTTTCCAATTAACCAATCAAAATCAACCAAACTGTTGAAAGTGGTTTTATTATAGATTTGATAGATCTTTTCTGCCAATTGTTTGTGGTGAGATTTATATTTCAACCGATAAAAAATCGCATCAGGGTTTCGTCGCTCGTTATCGGCACTGTCAAGTAGAGATGAAATGAAATCGAGTTTCTCCCGGTTTCTCCCGAGTTTTTCGGGTACTGTCTGTGGGATTTGTTTGGATAATTTTAGCTTGGGAGTTGTGGTAATCAATCTGCATTTGTCACTATCACTGGAGCTACCGCTGAAACATGATTCACCGTCAGATGCATCCGATTGGGAATCGTCAGAAAGAATTGAATCATCAATAAAACTGTCATCATTGTCACTAGATTCGAATGTGTCACTCTCTGAGCTACTTTCTGCTATTAGACGAGAAAATTTTCTAGATTTATTTATATCTTTCGTTTGACATGTCTTAATAAGACTAGAAAGATCGATTTTCTTACTGGTTGTCAAGCGGAGATTTTCTTTATTTTCCTCGAGATTGATTGATTTTGCACCTGGATTTGTAGTCGGTTTTAAACTATCCGCTGTGTTTGTCTTATCGAATTCCTTAACTGGACATTTTGGTGTTTTGAAAAACGGTAACACATCATCCAAATCAAGTTTTTTATTAACTTCGGTTGTTAATAAAATTGTAGACGCTTCGGTAAAATTTGAAGTATTATCAATAGGTATTTGATTTGATAAAGAATCTGAATTATCACTAAAATTAGAAAAACTATCTTCTGAAAATAAATTATCTGATAAGTTTAAATCGTTAAATTTAGAGTTTCTATTTTTATCAGATGAATCTGTTAATGGAGATAAATTCCTATTTGGATTTTGTTGAGATTTTTGTAGGGTCTCTAAATCAGGATTTCTTGTAGTACTTTGACTAAGATGTTTTTTTATTTGTCTGTTATTAGTTTCAATATGAGGCGATAAATTACAATCACTTGAATCAGAGTTTGAAAATAAAATATCGCTTTCACTATCAGCAATAAAACAATTCATTTCATTGTCTATCCTTTTAAGTTCCGGTGACTCAATAAATTTATGTTTCAATTTTTCTTTATTTTTCTTTACAAAATCATTAAAAGCATCAATATCATCATCAGAACTCATTTCAAAACTATCTGAAAAATGTTAAGTCTTAAGAACTTGAATAATAAACATACCAAATAAATATTTAAAATCAAACTTTGAATACGAAATATTAAAATTTTAAACTAAATTACTAATTATTTAAACAAGATTAATTAAATTAGATATTATTAAAGATTTCTATTCAAGAAATAATAATTGAATATTGATTGTGATTTTTCTGTGATGGCTAAAATTAATTAAAGCAATGTTGAAGATCTGGAAAATCCAGCAAAATTCTCTTCCAAATTTAAAATTACATTCGAATGTCTTGAAAGCTTAGAAAATGATTGGGAATGGAAGTTAATTTATGTCAGCAGAGTTGAAATAGAGTTGAATCAGCAATATTGTATACTTACCTGGCGCGAAGAGAAATCTTCGCTTTTCCTGTATAGTACTGATGAGAGCCAAAAGCTTGAAATATAATATATTTTTACCAAAACAATAATAAATAGCATTATTAAAGAAATTAAGATGAATTTAGATGAAATTTAAATAAAAAATAAAGAAATTCTGATAATAGATTTTATAAAAATTTTAAGAAAAATATTTCGAAAATTTTATATTTTTTCATGAGATTTATCTCCTGTCTTTCGTCCAGATTTTAATTTGGGTAATTAAATCTCCATGATAATGTCAAATTATTGACTCTGTTTATGTTGCCATTTGATTATCATTTTTAAGGTTCAAACTATTTGTTGGTGCTTGGATGGTAAAAATGAACTATTCCACCTTCTCCCTTTATTTTACCTATAGAGGGATGTTGGTTTTACTGTGACTAAACTTTAATGAAAATCTGATTCTAAAAGAAAAATGAAAAGAAATAACACAAATATTTATGATAAGGATGTAATTATATGTAACTGCACATTAAATGGTTACGAAGATCACAAAAATGAAGTCTCTGCAAAATCACATTACCACCTATCCCTCTCGATTTCCGCCTATAAGACATCAATGTCGAGTTTGTTAGGAAACACGAGTGGCGGTGTTTTTTCGGGCATCTCGATCGTAATAGTTGGCGGTTCAGGTGGCTGTTCAGATGGAGCAGATTCGGCAAGTCGGTGAGCGCGTTTCCTAGCTTTGTGCTCAGCCTTCGTGATGGGTCGATTTTCCAATGTGTATTTGAGATCCTAGATTAACGATAGACTTGAGAAAGGCCTGTACCTTTCATACTCATCCTACTAGGCTAGAACACGTATATTGCCCTATTTGTGTGCAATAGTAAAAATGAAAAATTAACGTCTGGTAAATTGCACTGATTTGGTTCTAATGATTACTAAATTTAACTATTTCACGAATCATTTTCGGTCACAGCTTCCACGATAATTGTGCCCACCCTATTTGTTCAAAAAATCTTTTATTGTCAATATGTTAGCTGCTGCTACTTACAAAATTGAATTTATAATAATATGTGAATATAAGATAACAACAACGGTGATAAAAACTAGATTTCGTTATGAGTCCTCGTTGATGTCGACAAGCTGCTAGTCGTGAAGCAAGTGACCGAGCCGACGAAGAATCTTTCTATGTCCAACTCGTTGTCCTTCAATATGCCTACTCTCCTAGAATGTAAACCACTATAAATCAAAAAAAATTATCTACGATACATAAATGTAACTTATAAATCAAAAGAACTTTTAAGGATTTAAATTATCATTCATCATTCGGCGTCACCTCACTAAATAAAAAAAATTAAAATTAAATATAAGAAAATTAAATGATAAAAAAGAAAAAGTGACAAATATGGATTTATTAGAGAGATACTGGAAACGCGGGCGCAACGTATACCTTATTCTACCACGCTATGAAAGCGCGCTCGTGACTTCGTGCGATGCGATTGGTGTAGATCGCTCAACTTCGTTCGATAAAGGCGTCACCGCGACGCGCGGCATTTCACATTTACGTCTAGTCAAGTTTACGTTTAGTCAAGTTTACGCAAATTTACGTCTAGTCAAGACCACCACTGCATTTTTCCTTCTGCGTAAATCAAATATTTATTGATTTTCATCAGGAATTCATTATAAAATTTCAACGTAAGTATAATTTACAATATTAAATAACTAATTATATATTAAATAACAATATTAAATAATTACAATGTATAATAAATTTTAACTTAAAATCCTTAGATGTCTGGAATCGGCAAAAAATCAAAATTATCAGGCGCGCAAAATAAGAAAAATAGACTTCAGCGAGAAGACGCTCGACAAAAGCTATCAGGTTCTTTAGATAAATTCACTATTAAAATTATTAATCCTACTACGACTGCAACGGAAGAAACACAAAGTTCTTCTGGTGTATCCACAAACTCTACAATAGAAAACGAATCGAAAGAAAGTAATAAAACCGATTCCGATTCCGAAAAAATTGATTTTAACGATCCGGCTACTTGGCCAAAACAAATTAATATAAAATTAAGAGATTTTTTAATAGAAAATGATCCTAAGTAGGGCTTGCAATACCGGTATTACCGACATTTTTAATACCGTTCAATACCGGTATTAATGACCACTTAATACCGGTATCCGGTATTAAATTTTTTTGTTGTAAGTTAACATTCATATTATTTTTATTTAACTATTTTATTTTTTATAAGTAATTAGCATATGTTTAGGTGTTGTCATGTTTAAAGATTAAATCTAATTTACACATTATTGTGTGCATTACAACCGATGGTGCATCTGTCATGACCAAAGTTGGAAAGTTGATTTGTGCAAGGAAACAACTTTGCTTAGTTCACGGAATTCAATTGGCTGTCATTAAGGTTTTATATATAAATATGATACACCAAAATTTAGAAAATGAACATTCTAATTGTAACGAAGATGATAACCAGTATACAAGTGATGAAAATGATAGTGATCTTGATGATAATAGTTTATCCATACTTCAAGAAAACAATGCAATTGACTGTTTAATTATTCATGAACAGATAGGTCCATTGATTAAAAAAATAAGAAAGGTTGTGAAGCTATTCAGACGTTCGCCAATGAAAAATGATAAAGCTTTACAGAAACATGTTAAAGAACAATTTGGAAAGGAACTGAATTTAATTCTAGATTCTAAAACACGTTGGAATAGCTTACTTGCCATGCTAGAACGCTTTGTCCAGTTAAAGAACTGCATACAAAAGGCTTTGATTGATTTAAATTTACATGCCGAAATATCATTTTCGGAAATTGATTTTTCTTTAGCATCATCAGTTATTTCAGTTCTTCTTCCAATCAAATTAACTGTTGAAGCTTGTTGTCGTCAAGATGCTACTCTTCTTAGCGCAGATGCAGCTTTACTATTTATGTTTAATCAATTGACAGAACAGAATACTGCTTTAAGTAATGAATTCAAAGAAGAGCTAATTATTCGTATAAAACAAAGGCGTACTGATTTATCGAGTCTACTACAATACCTGCACAATCCTACTGAATCAGCAGATGACGACTAAAATGAAATTTTTAATCGAATTAACAACGCAACAATTATAAAAATAATTATAAATTTATTGGAACGCTTATATACTATCGATGTCATCGATATTGAAAACATAGGAGCCTCTTCCATCGACGTTTCTGAGTTATCTGCTGATTCTGAGCCAGAAATTCTAAGTTCGATGACAATGAAAGAAAAACTAGAAATGGCAATTTCCAAGAAAGTTAATGTGATGAATACTGCGAGTGGAATTTCAAAAACGATGAATTCTAAAGTACTTTATAAAGTTATAAAACAGGAACTAGCATACTTCGAAGTAGAACATATTAGAGGAAAATATCTTCAACTAGTATATGACTGCCTTATGTCCATACCACCAACTAGCGTCGAGTCCGAAAGAGCCTTTTCAGCAGCAGGGCTGTTGTGCACAATAATTCGATCCAGCTTAAGCGACAAAAGTCTTGATAGTTTAACATTTTTGAGGGCATATTTTAAAGGCAAATCACAACAATAGGACATAGGACTTATTATTCTTATATATTATTAATTATATTATTACTTTTTTTTATTTTATATTTTTTTTGTCTTTTGTGGCACTTTAAAAAAAAGTTTATTGTTTCGAATTATTCGTTATTGAATTAAATATTTTATTTTCTTTTATAAATATTTTTTTTTCTATTTTTTGCGGTGTAGTTTTGCTTTTTCTTTGTTTTTTCTTAAATACCGGTATTAATACCGGAATCCCGGTATTAATATAATGAAATACCGAAATACCGGTTTTGAAAATTTGATCCGGTATTGCAAGCCCTAATCCTAAGCAATTAATTTTGAAAGACTTCCCAAAAAATGAGTCTGGACGTAAATTTTCTGATAATTATTATTATCGAACTTTATCAAACGGGGAAAAAATTTGCAGCAGTTATTTGCATTATTCGAAAACTCAAAATTCAGTATTTTGTTACTTTTGCAAATTAATGTCTGACAATACTACACAACTTACTAGTGGTTGTAATGATTGGCAACACTTAAGCCACATATTAAAAGTTCACGAAACTAGTATTGGGCACATAAAAAACAGTTCAAAATATAGCGAATTGAGAATGTCACTAAAAAAAAATTGTACAATTGATGCAATGCAACAACGACTCTACGAAACCGAAAATAAATATTGGCGATCGGTCGTGGAACGAATTATTCATATAATACAGTATTTATCAAGACAATGCTTGGCATTAAGAGGTTCATCTAAAAATCTTTTTCAAAACGACAACGGAAACTTTTTGAAATTAATAGAAACCATAGCTAAATTCGATCCAATAATGTCTGAACATTTACATCGCGTTCAAACGTTTGAGAAAAAGAATATTAGTCATTATTTAGGTGATCAGATTCAAAATGAAATAATTAGCATTATAAGTGATGCTATTAAGAAAAAGATTTTAGAAATGCTCCACTCTTCAAAATATTATTCAATCATTCTTGATATAACACCAGACATAAGCCATACTGAACAGTTAACCATTGTCATAAGATTTGTTTATCACAATAAATCGAGAAATGTTGCAGAAATTCGTGAGCATTTTTTAGGATTCCAAAGTGTAACTGACACAACCGGTGTAGGTTTATTCGAGTTCATCATTAACCATTTGAAATTAATGAACATTAATATATCAGATTTACGCGGACAGTCGTACGATAACGGAGCTAATATGCGTGGGAGACATAATGGACTTCAACAAAAAATTCTTGAAATAAATTCACGAGCTTCTTTCGTTCCATGCGCTGCTCATTCATTAAATTTGGTAGTGAACGATGCAGCTAAAATTTCATTTGAGACGGTAAATTTTTTTAGTGTGATTCAAGAACTATATAATTATTTTTCAATTAGTGTGAAACGGTGGGATGTATTAAAAAAATACGTTAAAAACTTAACCCTAAAACCACTTTCTGCAACTAGATGGGAAAGTCGGATAGAAGCCCTGAAACCTCTGAAAATGTATATGTCAGAAATTTATCAAGCTCTATTAGATATCACTAATGACCACACAAAAGACATGGATTCTAGAGCTCAAGCAAATAATATAATTTCAAAAATTTGCTCTTTTAAATTTTTGTGTTCCGTCTCAATTTGGTATGATATATTGAATCTTGTCAATATTGTCAGCAAAATAATGCAAAAGCCCACATTCGATTTACAATTAGTAACAGAAAATCTTAATTCAATTTTGAACAACTTAAAAAGTCTTAGAACTGATGATAAATTTGAAGAACTTGTGACGTCTGCAATGGCTATAGCTAGAGAACTTGATATTGAGCCTGATTTCCCTGAAACTCGAAAGCGAAAAAAAAGGAAGTTATTTGATTACGAAGCATCAGATGATACAGTGAAGGATGCAAAACATGATTTTAAAATTAACTTCTACTTCGCGATTCTGGACACCACTATATCGTCAATTTCAGAACGATTTCAACAATTTCAACAACACAACGAAGATTTTAAAATAATACACAACATCAACCAACTAAGACAATGGGATAATGAGGATTTATTGAAACACTGCAAAGATTTGCATATGAAATTAACCGACGGTGCAAACTTTAACGATGAAGATATTGATGGTATAGCTCTAAACGAAGAATTAAAAACCATTCAATTTTTTATAAAATCTGACTTGTCTCCTCACGAGGTTTTAAATTACATTTATAAAAATGCATTAAATGAGATCTTCCCGAATATAACTATTGTATTACGCATTTTTTTAACATTACCTGTGTCTGTTGCTTCTGGAGAAAGAAGTTTCTCTAAGTTAAAGCTAATTAAAAACTATTTACGGTCTACCATGAAAGAAGAACGATTAACGGACTTATCCATAATATCTATAGAAAGCGATATTTTGGATTCCATAGATATTAACGATCTCATAAAAATCTTTTGTAGCTGCTAAAGCTAGAAGAGTAAATATGTAAAAAGTATTTTGATTTTTGAGTGATCAATAATTATAAAGTAATCTAATTCTTAATATATGTTTGAGACAAGCAAATTTTATTGATTGCTTAGATTTAGTATTATATATTGTATGTATATAACCCATGCCTGTATATTATCGTATTATATAAGCTGTAATTATTTTATTAAATAAAAGTATTCATTGGAAATATTCTAATGATTAAATTCATAACAAGTCATAGTTTTTGACATGGGGGTTCAGTTCAGGGAAGGGCGCTGAAAAAAATCTGGCACAAAGGCGCCTCTTACCCACGCGGCGGCCCTGTTCTTTATAATAATAATTTAACAGATCTTACTGTCATTATTATTACCGATTTCGTCTCCAGTCCTCCATTTTTTATGAACTTGTTGTTTGTTGATTTCCTGATTTGGTTTCTTCGAGAATGCTGACCGTCTGCTCTTGTCAGTTTACTATGTCATTTTATGTTTCCCCGAAAATAAAAATATAAAGCGATCCTTTCGTTGCCATCTCAATTCATCTTATGCTTAAATGATCTAATTTAAATCAAAATGCAATTTAAAAGAAAATTGATCTACAAAAATTTATTGACTTCGAGAAAAATCAAATTTTGATACAAGATTTAGCTAAAAGAACATAAAACAAGTGAAATTTTATATTTGATTAGTCGGTATTTTATACTTCAGTTTCGATTTCGGGTAGTTTTATCTCCTATTCTGTATGTCACTGAAAGATTTTCTTTCTGTTTCTTTTTTTTCTTTCTCCGGTTTAGATTTAGTTTGATTTCTTCTATGGTTGAGCCTTGTTTAATTTTAAGTTGGGTATAGTTGTGGTTATTATAAGAGTGTTTTTCTTCTAAGTTTCTTTTGTTTTGTTGAGTCTTTTTTAGTTGATTTCGTCTTCCTTTTTTGTGGTTGGTTAGTGTTCTTTTTTCTTTTATACCTATTTTTTGGTTTTTTAGCAAAGGTCATTAATACTTAATACAGTAAACCCTCCAACTGCGCGGATTTTCATTGCGCGGTTTCGCAATTGCGCGGCCAAACCTTTAATACCAAAATTTCGATCTGCGCGCTAAAAATTTCGTAGCTGCGCAGTTTTTTTTTGTTTTTGTCTATTTTAACAAGAAAAATCATGTCAATTTAATTTTTTATGGTGAATCCCGTAAAACTACGAATACATATGGTAGTGAAAATAGTGATTCATCGTATTTCGATGCACTGTATTTTTTATATAAAAATAATAAAGGCAGTTTCATTTTTCTAGTGATGTGGTTAGGATTAGGATGTAAAATTACATAGTTTTAATTAATAGATATTTATACAAGTGTTTATTTAATTAAAAATATATTAGTATTAAATTCAAAAAAAATCTTATTCGTGTGCATTAGATATAACCGTAATAAAAAATTATTACATCAATTAAAGAGTGTTATAAAGTAAGTATAAATAAAATTTTTGATTTTATACTCATTTTGATTTAATAGGTTTTTAATAATTTCTACACCTTATATATAATAATGGAAAAAGCTGGCAAAAGAAAAATATTGACGTTAGAGGCAAAACTTGAAATTGTGAAGCAATTAGAAAATGGCGAAAAAATGTCTGTTTTAGCTAAGAGACACAATATGAACGAATCCAGCATAAGGAGGATTAAATTGAATGCCGAAAAAATTAAAAGTTCAGTAGTTTGTTCTACATCGCTAGCTGCAAAAACATTAAAAAAACCAAGAAATCCAATAATAGAGAAAACAGAAAAAGTGTTAAGCTTTTGGATTGACTTTTTATTATATTTTTAATATTTTTGTAATATCTGGAACCTTAACCCCATAATTACATATAAAATCGGGTTCACAGTGCGCGGTTTCGGTTTGCGCGTTGTTTTTGTGGAACGTATCTACCGCGCAGTTGGAGGGTTTACTGTAATTAGAATCGAATTCATTTTTGGGAACATTTTTAAATACATTTTGTGAAACTTATTATATAAACAATATATCTTATTTTCAGAACGATCTTGTTTCATTCAATATCTGATTACACATACACCCAGAGAGTTTGTCGTTTGGATTCAGAAAAAAACTGTGTTAGAATCAAAATCATGTCCTCTAGATCGATCCTAACATAACCGTATAAATAACAGTGATGAATGAGAATATTCACTTTGGTCAAAAGAGCGAGATTAACCACATAATAACTATCATTAGATTGCAGGTCAGTACAGAAGGGTGAAATTCTCTGAACTTCTACCCTAATACAAGTTTTTGAATTGTAATTATTGTAGACGAAATTGGTTCTTTTTGTTGGGTTTAAAACTAATTTTTTTAATGAACACGATGAACCTAATTCAGAGCTATTTCCTATTGAAACTTGATTATTAACACAAATGTTTTAGGATTAATTATCAACTCAGATTAGGTTGAAGGTGACTACTTCCCAAAATTGGCTACTCCACCACATACAAATCTGATGGACCTGGCACTCATAACAAATTTGATGAGCAATTAGTCAATGAGCTTTAGTCAATAATAGAATTTTATTCATTTGAAATTGGTGAATATTAAATATTGCAAATGTTCCTTAACTAAAATATCTTGATATAACATTAACAACCACCACAAATGGCGATTTAAACATCATGCATTCTACAGAAAAATGGTATTCAGACAGTCAGTTATATCAATCTAAGTCTAGAACTAACAAAAGTCAAATCAATTGACAAACAATTAAGACGCTAGATAAATATATCACAAAAAGTCATTCCAAGATTTATTAAAAAATTATTTATTATATTATGCACCCTTCTTCTTTGAAACTCCAACAGTCCTTCCTCGTCTGCCAGTAGTCTTGGTATGTTGACCACGAACTCTCAATCTATTTATATTAATTATGTACAATAAATGAAATTATTATATTACCCCCAATGATGTCTAAGACCTCTGTGACACTTTATTTTCTTCAATCTTTCAAGATCTTCACGAAGTTTATTATCTAAACCATTAGCCATAATTTGTGAATTAGCTCCATCTTTAATGTCTCTTTGTCTGTTAAGGAACCATTTTGGAATCTTGTATACAGTTGGATTAGCCATAACAGTGGTAATTTTCTCCAATTCATCATCAGTTATTTCTCCAGCTCTTTTGTTTACATCGACTTCTGCTTTTTTACAAACAACATGTGCAAAGCGTCTTCCAACACCCCTAATGGCAGTAAGAGCATAAACAATAGTCCTTTCTCCATCAATATTTGTATTCATTACACGAAGAATGTGATTGAATTTTTGAGGCATTATTAATGACTATAAAAATTACTAAGGAAATCAATAAATATTTTAATTACCATTGTTAATTTGATTGGAATAACAAATTTGGTATATATAATTCGAAAATAATTTTTGAAGAACTAATATTTAAACAAATTAACAATAATTATAATTTATAGTTACTATTGATCTATTTAGAAATAAAAATTTTATAAGTTTTCGTAAAATAAAATATTTCATAACTAGTATACCGGCAATTTAGTTTACAGAATTAATATAATATTTTACAGAAAATTGTCATTTATTTAAAAAAATTAAAAAAGTCGTTATTACAAGTATTATCAACTCCTACTAAAGTGATAAGACATATTGAAGACAGTTTTTAAATATTTTATCAGTTTGAGTTTAAAAGATTGTCTTTTGAACTCCGTGGTGCACCCGTTATGTTTAATGTGCGTCAAATCAGGATCCTTATTGTTTGTGGGCATTTTTCTATTCTTTACAGCACTTGAGTTTGACCATTTGTAATATATCACGTTGCATTTGATAAAAACTTTATGGAGTGTGCTGGTAATATTTATGGACAAAGAAAAATGAGTAATTACAACTAAAGATTTATTGTCAAGATTTTACAGCAAATTATGGAAATTTCACATTTCAATTGCAAAATTATTTTTATTAAAATGTAGGTTATTTTTAGTTTTTTAATTTATTAAATAATTAAAATAATATCAGAATTCATAAATTTTTATACCTAATCGTTCATTATTTACTATTTTATCAAATATTTTGTAAAAAAATGAATATGATCTGAAGGATTTTTTAACAATAATTTAACAGCATTTATTAATAATGAACATTTGAAATTCACTAATCTCTTTCTTCCTTTTTCAAAAATGATAATGTACTTCGAATACTAGCCTCAAAAATGTTTTTCTATTTCATTTAATAAAAGATATATTTATTAAAAATGAATGTATCTTTTTTAGGTTGTGAATTTTATTGCTTTTTAGGCAAGTTTGTTTAATTATATAAATTGCATACACCGTGTCTGCGTGTTTCATTAATTTTTTCAACCATTTTCTAAATCTTGTATAAAATTGGCAGGTGTAATTACTACACCCGTTTGCCCGAAATAATAACATCTATAATATATGTTGGTATGTAAACGAACTATATGAATTATCATTTATGTTTTTATTTTTTTCTATTTATGAATTTTTAGAAACAATTTAAGGAAAATCTCTTCAAGTAAGGAAAAAGCATATATTTTTAAAATTTTAATTTTATAAAGTTATTAGATCATTATTCAAGGTCTTAAGTGTTACTTTCATCCAAAATGTATATTATAATTAATTTTTACACTTTTTTCAACTTTTTTAGACAGTTATGGATAAAACTTAAGATTTATTTCAATTTAAATATATTTACTCTAATTTATTAAAAAAATTTTTTTTCTCTAAAATTTTCTACTTTTTAATACATTTTCTTCAACAAATCCTAATAATTTATTTTCGAGTTCATTGGAATTCTACCTCTCTTTCCTTTTGATATTTTATACTTATAAATAATGGCTCAGACTGTATATTTGGAAATTCCTAATAATCTTTCAAAATCATAATAGTATTTACCGTTTCACATGGCATTGATGTTTCTGGTTTTATCAAAATATTATTTTTTTAACTTAATTTTAGAAAAATTACGATTTACAAGATTTTTTCCAAACATTTGATGCATTTTTAGAAGCTGCTGGCTCAATTATCTCAGAAATATCTGAAATGAGGAAAATGTTTTAAATTAATTGTGACTTAAAGAATTTAAAGAATAAAAAATAAAAGAATAAAGGAATAAAAATTCATGCAACATTTCTACATTTTGAAAGTTGACATTTATTTTTTACTGTGTATTGTGTTTGTTAAAGTTTTTTGCTTTTGTCACTTTCTCAATTTCTATAATAAATGTTATTATTTGTGAAACATTAAAATTCAAAACACGGGTAAGTTAGTGTGTTTTCATAATACAATGTTTATTGATTTATTTTATGTTATTATGTTATTTATGTTATTACATATGTTATTATACCGTGGAAACAGGTGTAATGAATTTTCGGTACACATGTGAGTATAAATGTTTCTTAAAATATAATTTATTGATTAATTTTTTATATTATAGGCAGCGATGGTTTCCTGCTGGTTCGCACTGGTTCACGCGTACAGTTTGTTGTAAATCTTATGATTCTTGCAATTGGTTATTAATAATGATCACATAAAATAAATTTACTTTGATAAATTCAAAAAAATATACAAATTTTGAAAATTTGATCTAGTTTTTTTAACGTTTGTAATTTCTTTTCTAAAATTCTATAAATAATTTGTTGTTTTTTCATACACAAACAGTAATGTTGCATTTTAATCATTTTTATCATAATAAATGTTTCAGTTAATTTAAATAATTTAAATCGTAGAAATGATGTTCAATAATTAATGTTTATTAATTATAGTTGTTTTAATAATAGAAAGAACACGTTAGATTTTAAATATTTAAATAAACTTTATTTGTTAATTGTTATTTATTATTATGATTTGTGAAGAAAGTGTAACTGGCGACCACGCCGAGACAATGGAGCCAATTCGCGTAGTGACAAGAAATCAGCATAGAAAGATGGTTATGGAATCTTTACCTAAACAGGCAAAAGACATTTTAAATTTTAATATCAGAAGATTCGAAGGCCGAAGCACGATAGAAGTAGAGAAATGGCTCAAGGATATTGAAGATTGGATGATCTTTAATGATCTAATTTTAGTAACTATTTTTGATTTGTTATTGTCTGAAGAAGCATCTATTCTCTGGAAAGACATCTTCACAACAAATGAAAAAGCTCGTGAATGGTTTAATGACACATTTACAAAAAAGAAGTCCATTATGGATAAGATTTGTGACTTATCATCAGTGAAACAAAATCATGATGAAAGATTCGTTACATTCGAGATACGAGTGAAGAAACTCGTTGACGATGTTTTCGACTGTGGAATTTCAAAAGAGAATATTGTTAAAATGATTTTGTGCAACAGAGTTCGTAACGAACGTTTGAAAGAAAATATATCAACGAAGGCCAACATCACGAGAGAAGAAATCAGAAATTTAGCAAAGATATATGAAGTACGAGAAGGTTATGATGTAAAAGAACGATTGGAAGAAGTTCAGGCAGTAGCCAAATCAACATATGCAAACGTTGCTCAAGATAAACAGAAGCAGTGGATTCAAAAATCATCTTTTGATAACATAATATATTCAAGTCGTCAACCAGAAAAACGTTATAAATATAGAAATGAAAGAAACGAAAGACAAATAGATAAAGTGAAACCTGTGGCAGAACAATATAATGAAAGGACAACTACGGATCGTAGACCACCACTGTTAGTTTCAATGAAATATATTGCGACAAAGGTTTATAATAGACGTTGTGGTTCACCTGAAGAAAGGTTAAAACCTGGCCAATGTTTTTGTTGTGGACAAAGTGATCATATGCGATTTGAGTGTCCGTTGAAGGACAATTGATTAATATGCGGTAAAGAAGGTCATTCATTTAAAAGTTGTAATTTGTTAGCAAATTCAAGAAGTAATACTCAAAGATCCGAACGAAGAGTGAAAAAGACGACGATAGATCAGAAGAATTGATAGAACCAGTCATGCATAATGTTGAGAGAAAATAACCAAGAAGAATAGATGAATTTTTTGTTGAAATGCTATGGGATTCAGAAGCTTCAATCAGTGTGATGAGTGAAAAATCTTGTAGATTGATTGGCAGTCCAACATTGATGAAAAGCATTGTACGGTTGAGTGGAGTATTTTCAAAAGAAGATGAGAAACCTCAAGGAAGCGAAATTTCGTTGCAAAATGGAACAACAAATGTTGAGAATTGAATGTTATTATTGTCAGAAAAATTCATCCAGATTCCAGACACCATGGGAATATTTGGAATGGAGCTTAAAGAAGTCAATTATATTGATGCCGTATTGGTTACTAAGAGATTTACTAGATTCTGATCGGTTAGAATTAGCGTTATCGACGCTTAAGTTGGACAGGAATTCGAAGTTGGGTACTTTAATATCTAAGTTTAGCAACATTTTTATGGCATCCAGTTATGACTTAGGTCATACAAAAGTAATAACACATGAAATAACGACTTCAGGTCCTCCGATTTTACAAAATCCCAGAAGACAACCCATGCATTTAGAAAGCAAAATTGAAGAGTTAGTAGAGAATTTATTAGAAGCTGGAGTTGTGAGAAAATGCCAGAGTCCGTGGAACACACCACTTGTGATAGTTGGTAAACCAGATGGTTCTATAAGAATGTGTCTAGATTTTAGGTTATTAAATTCAGTCACAGAAAAAGTTTCATTTCCGATGACAGACATGCATTTGTTATTGGATTATCTCGGTAAGTCAAAAATATTTTCATCAATTGATTTAGATCAGGCTTACTATCAGGTAGAGTTGCATGAAAATTCCCAAACCAAAACGGCATTTAGTACAAAAGAGGGACAGTTCTGTATAAATAGGTTGCCATTTGGTTTGTCAACAGCCCCTGCCACTTTTCAGAAATTGATGCATCATGATTAATTTTTAAAGAAGTGGTTGTATATCTTGATAACATTTTAATATATGCGGAAAATATGGAAACTCATGATAAACTTCTATTTTGAAGTATTCACACGAATTAGAGATGCCGGTTAGAAAGTTAATCTTGAGAAATGTGCGTTCTATAAAAGCGTATTACATTTCATTGGACATACAGTGAGTGAAATAGGAATTTTAACAAATAAAAGAAAGATTTCAGAAATTGAAAATGCAACCGAACCAAAAAGTGTCCACAGAATTGAGATCATTCTTAGGTTTAACGAATTATTATCGACGTTTATTAAGAATTATTCAATGATAGCAGCACCTTTGTATGCAGCAACGACAGGTAATGATAAAATGATTGTTTGGACTGAAGAATGTATTAAATGTTTTCTCAATTTAAAGAAACCTTTGTGTGAAGCACCAATATTTGAATTTCCAAGGGTAGATTCGACTATTTATCCTTGATACGGATGCTAGTTTTGGAGCCATGGGTCCAGTTTTATCTCTGATTAAGGAAGACGGTACTGAAGGAGTGATAGCATATGGTTCAAGACATTTGACAACACATGAAATGGGATATTGAGTTACGAGACAAGAGTTGTACATTTCAAACAATATTTATATGAAAGAAGATTTGTAGCCAGAACAGATCACAAGGCATTGGTGTTTATGAACACGACAAAGAAACCAATAAGCCCACAGTTTCAAACATGGACGGCAAATTTATCTGAATTTTGAGTTACAATACAGGAAAAGAGAAGAAAATGGAAATGCAGATGGTATGTCTCGTTTAAATAATACGATATGTGTTCATTGTCAGATGAAACACAAGGACGCCAAAGAAACAAAGTGTAGAACTCGGTACATAAATAGTCTACAAAGAAGTTCAAACATTATGGAAATTTTTAAACAGAAGCAGAACGAAGACAAAATTATTTCAGAAATCATATCACATCTTAATGGAAAGGAGGTCATATATCTTATGAAACAATCAGTAGTAATATTTTCAAGTATTTAAAAATATTACAGATACAAGACGACGCATTGATGATTAATACAGATGGAAAAATTGCAGTTGTAGTACCTGACACGTACGTAAAACATTGGTAAATTATTTTCATATTGAATTATGCCATCTGGGCATTAAGAAGACCTTATGTTATTTAAAAGATTTTTTATTTTGACCATCCATGAATCAGAGTATTACGGAATGTATTATTAAATGCAAGATCTGTGCAATTAGAAAGATTGATCAAGGAAGAACAAAGGAAATCCTATTGTCAAGAACAGGCGAACGGTTTTTAGAACAGATAGTAGTGGATATTGCATATATGGAAACAAAAGCAAGTAAGAAATATATGATAGTGATAATAGATCATTTTAGTAAATTGTTCAGTTTATCAGCAACAAGTACACAGGATGAATCATCGATTTTGAATGTCATTCTGAATAATTGGATATATCGGTTTGGTAGACCAGAAAGCATTCTTACAGATAGAGGAAGAATTTATGAAGGATCAATGTTTCGTGATTGGATGAAAAGATTTGGCATAAAACAAGAATTTAGTTTACCATACCAACATCAATCAAATGGTTTAGCTGAACGAATAATTAGAACAGTTCGGGACATGCTGGTAACATCATTGACAGATATTAGATTAAAGAATAATTGGTGCAAATTGTTACCAAAGATTGAATTTAGTTTGAATGCTACAGTACAAAACTCGACAAATTTTCACTTTTTGAAATTGTATATGATACGAAGATTAATTTATATTCTAGATTAGGGAACATACAAAAAAGCATAGAAGAAATTGTAGATAAAACAAAATCAAATTTAAAGAAAGCAGCGACAACAATGAAAAATAGAAATTTAGACAAGCGAGGTACTCGAGTATTCATGGTGGGAGAGGAAGTATTAGTTCGTTTGGAACCAAATAGGCGAAAGAATGAGGGAATTCAAAATGAGGGACCTTACAAAATTTTAAAATTCTTATCACCAAGACAAGTTGAATTACAATTTCTAAACTCAATCAAATTAAGAAGAATTGAATGGCTAAAGAGATGCAAAGAAAATGAAGAGGAGGAGAATGATCTTCAATAATTAATGTTTATTAGTTATAGTTGTTTTAATAATAGAAACGACACGTTAGATTTTAAATATTTAAATTATACTTTATTTGTTAATTGTTATTTATTATTATGATTTGTGAAGAAAGTGTAACTGTAATTGTATTGCTATTTATACTGGAGATTTTAAAAAACAAATCATACAAAGTAAGTTCAACTAAACATTTTTGTGATTTACCACATTAATTATTATCCATTTTTATTTTATTTTTAGAATATGAAGAGACAATGTATTTTTCAAAAATATTTAGAGATGAAACATCAGCAACTGATGATATGTCGTCTGAATTGTAGAGAGTTGCTTCTCCATCAACTTTAGTGGAACCAACAAAAAGAAATTTCTAGTTCCTAAAATGACACCACTAACAATTTACCGAACTGTTGAAATGCGAATCAGTTAGAACAAATTTAAAAAAATATGATGGTTTATTTGTAGTTAATCAGAAGTTGGGATTTGAGTATTGTTCGAAATGGGATTCAAAATTTTTATCTAAAGAATGGAAAGATTGTAAAATTACAACATAGGAAAAAAACAAAATAGCACAACAAGCGTCATTAAGAAAAAAAATAAGCGAACATTTTGCATCGAAACCACACGGACTAGCTGTTGAACAAAAAAATCCTTTGAAAAGCGAATTTTGACAACATGCATCGATAAGATTAGCGAAAAATGTATTAATTCTACTTCCAAAATTCTACTAGTAAAAAGAAAACATCCGTTTTCAGATATAGAAAGTTAAATAGAGCTTCAGGTCTAAAATGGTTTGGATATGGGAATTGGACTTCATTCACGACATAGTGCAACGAAGATAGTAAAACATATTGCGAAAGAAATTTTTATATCAATTATTGAGCAGAATTAAAAAATTTGTATTATTATTGAGAAGCTTCCACAATTTCCAGTAAATCAACGCTCATAGTATTCATTTAAGTGGAATCATCTATAGTAGAATCTTCCCCAATAATTTTCGTAGATATTGCGAAATTTGATGCATAAGATGCGAAAACTATTTTTCGAAGTTTGTTGGAGGTATTGCCTTCTGTGGGATTTGATATGAATTATTTAAAAATGAATTTTAAATGATTCTGTTCTGACGGTGCTAGCGTAAGTATTTTAATAAATATTAAAAAGTATTTTTTTAATTTTAGCCACATTTTAAAGGTATCTTGAAGCTGAAACAAGTAGCTTGCACCTACTAATATTTATTTCCAATCCTTAATAGAAGCTAAGAAATTAAAGTTCAAACCCGGTCAATCCAAAATAAACTTTTCCAAATTTATATATAAAAGGAATAATAAAATATTGCAAATCTGAGGTTATGACCTTCTATTTATCTTTTTTTTCCTTTGAGGGAGTCTTTTAAGGGGTAATTTTTAGACAGCTAAATTTAAAAAAGTAAAACTTAAAAATTAGAATTCAAAATTATAAGATCTGAAGACATTTTAATTGTCATTAAAAAGCAATGGGTTCAGGGCCGGCGCCAGGGTATTTGACACCTTAGTCGAATCTGTTGCACTGTGCCCTCCACGCCCATGATAACTAAGATTGAATTAATAATAATTTTCACAAAGGAATGCTATGGTGCCTTTTGTTTTAATTCGCATTTGCATTTAATAGAAAGAAGTAGAATAGAATATTTACAATCTATATAATGGTATATTTGTTTATACTGCTAATGTAATTTCAAAACTTTATTTTTCGCGCTTTTGGTTTAGAAACGGTTTTCCATCAGGTCAAGGTGTTTGGCAATGTCATGTTCAATTGACAGAGTAGTCTTTCTTGTGGCATGGACTTTCGCAAATATTCGCAAATTTGTTTGAGCTTAGAGAAGCTTCGCTCACCACTAGCCAAAGAAACTGGAAGTGTCAAGAGAATTCGCAGAGCTATAACAGTGTTGAGAAAACTATTTATTAGATTATTTTTCAATATAAAGTTTAGTTCATCATGTGGCGATGTACACCTTACAAGTCATCTTGAAATGGCTTTCAGCTCACTGCTGAGATTAACTGCATCAATATCATTGAAGTATCCATGTTGCAAAGCTTTTTCAAGATTCAAGCAATGTTCCATAGTTTCTTTTATAGTTTTATTCTGCAAACTGTGAACATCATAGAAGAAACCAAACACTGAACTAATTTTTTTGCATCAGAGTGAATCCTTCTTCATCTAATTGTATTGCCGTGTCAAGAACAGCGAAGTAAAAGTTTACTTTGAATTTGTCTTTTGGATCCCGAATAGGTTCGTCCTCATCTCCTTTGTATGCAAATTGCTTCTTCTTTCTTCTGATAATGGTTGGTTCGGATTCGAAAAGTTCTGGTATCTCTAAATTGACTGCAAATTCAGCTACATTTACCAATGTTTTCTCAAATTTCGTGTAATTGTTGCTTTTTACAAGAAACTTCTTTGTGATTCATTGCGCCACGTATATCTAATTTTTTTGCCTGAAGTTGTTTACTAGTCATGTTGATCTCAAACAAATCACACAGCCAGAGAAACGACAAACTAGAAATTGCTTTTGCAATAACCCGTGCATCTGTCCGTGATGTATTACCAGATGCTCCTGTTAAATTTGTGTCATCCGAGCAGATGCTAGAATATTTTGCTTGATTGCATTAGACGAAAGCTGAATCATTTTGATTGTCTTTGCTTATATAATGTACATGTGTCTCTTTGTCTTTAGTCTTTTGAAGATGCTCATTTATAAGTAAATCAAACAAAGCTAGAAATTCCACAAATTTCAAGAAGTTACCATTATCAGAAGTGTCCAGTTGCTACTGTATTCCACAGAAAGCAAGATTTGGCATGTCAAGAACTCGAAATAAATCAATCAGCCGTTTCAAAATTTGCTGCCAATACTTTTCTTTTTTTATGAGATGCAAATGTCCGGCATCAATTGTTTTCATGGGTTGCAGTTGTAGCTGAAGTTCCTTCCATGACTGAAAATTCGCTAGGTGTTCACTGCTTTTCTCGTGTCCTGATAGAATTGCGGACATGTTTTTCCAATAATGTGAACCTTTATCAGAAAGAGATGGTGCACCTGTTGTGTTACTAGTAAACAGCTTGCAGCAGAAGCAATAAACAGAGTCATTACTTAGAGTACTGCAGCCAATGTCTGCGAATGTTTTTTCATTGACAAGCCTGTGGTTGTAATGAATTTATGAGAATTTATTTTTCAGGAAATTTATTTTTATTTTAGGAAAATCAAACTGATCGACTTGTTCTGGTCCATGTTCTATCAAATTTTGTCGCATATGATCTTCAAATTTGGTCAAAGTAGTAGGATCGCCATAGTTAAAAAATAAACCAGTGAAATTATCGATTTTACGCACTTCAGATTTTTATTCTTGGTGCGAATTACAGTGCATCTTATTTTGTGGTTCAAACTCTTCTGATACTGTCATTAACTCCTCTGGACTACCTTCGTTTCTATGTGGTGTACAAAGATACTTTAACAACGAGTCACCTTGTTTTGTTTCGTCTTTTTTATTTTCAGCCCGTCGTTTACGATACTGCGCACCAGACAATCGTTTTCTCTCTGCCACGAAGATTGAAATAACGATGGAAACTGCAAAATAAAATTTTATTATGATTTATCTACTATTTTTCTATATTTTTAATTCTTTCATGTAAAATAAATAAAATATAAATAAAATAAAATAATTATAATTTACATATAAAAAATTAAATATTTAAATCAAATGATTTTAAATATA
This sequence comes from Schmidtea polychroa, assembly GCA_959609185.1. Lineage (NCBI taxonomy): Eukaryota > Metazoa > Platyhelminthes > Tricladida > Dugesiidae > Schmidtea > Schmidtea polychroa. The sequence continues at coordinate 70,522 of CAUHTR010007905.1, forward strand.
ACGTTGTACAAGAGTAAAACAAAATATCGTAAATAAGTAAACTATTGATAAAATTTATACAATGCAATTTGTTTCATCTAGCGGGAAAAAATAAAATGTAATATATTGGAAAAAAACTTTAAATATTAATAAAAATTTACTTTAAATTAAAAAATAAAAATTCCATGTTTAAAGGTCGGCGTCACTCCACTAAAAACAAAAGCATTCAATCCATTTATTACTAAAAGGTGAAAATTCTTTTAATATTTCTATTTTACGCTGATTTTAGAGCCGCCCAGGTGGCCGCCTAGTTCACCTAGTGGTTAAACCTGGCCTGAATGGGTTACAATACATAAGCAACAACATGAAAAATAATCGAAAGAAAACCAAAGAAAAGGAAAAACATTAAGTCAACATTCATTGGAAGTAAAAAATTGATATTTGTTTTTCGTGTAACAGATCTAAATCTTTTTATGTGGGATCTGTTGATAGTTATCTTCCAATCTTTCAATGACTCTGTTATGGGAAAGTTATTCCCAGTAGTTTTCTGAGTTTATGAAGCGAAATCTTTACAAGTAAAAAGATTTTAAAATTTACTCGTAAATTGACAATTAATAAATGACAAAAAGTGTCAATTTATCTAGTTTCACTGGGCCTTACTGAGAAATATTTGGTCACGCTGTCAACAGAAATTTTTGAAATTTTCCATTTTGTTAGGGTTCGATGAGATAGGCACAAAAACTAAGTGAAATTTAATAAAAACATCATATTCACAATAATAATTTAAAGTAAAAAAAGTTGGTGAGAATTTTTTGAGATAGTGAGGATTTTGATCGAATACCGACTACCGACGTGAATAAAGTCGGTGAGACATTGTGAAATTGGAAAAATATTGTAAAGAAAAAAGCTATAATTGTGGAAAATTTGATTTAAAAGTGGTGAATATTATCAGAGAATTTTTAAAGTTGTGATTTTATTATTGAAGCGAAGTGAAAATAAAATTGTGGAAATTGATTATTGAAAAGTCAAAATTAAAACGAAAGATAAATTTTACAATTGTAATACTTTAGATTTTCGACGAGTAAAACCTGTGTTAAAACTCGGTCATTTTATAAATTGAGAAGCAAAAAACAAGTAGAGAATATAATGAGTACTCAAAGACAAACTAATATTGCAAATAACAATGACTAAAAACCTATGCCCACGGTTTCTGTGGGAACGGCAAGGGAGCCAATGATTATGCAAGTTGTCAAAAACTACATGTCGATCAGTATGAGGGAGATACACTGGAATTTGTCGACTTCATAGAAAATTATTATATGTATGCAACAACCTATGGTGGAGCCAATTGATAATAGTGCAATGATTACCGCTATATCTAAAGGAGCAGCCAGAGAAGCGTGTCAACAAACAGATAAAAGATCAGTAGCAAATGACTGGCCAAAGTTGAAAGACACACTAGCCGCGAAATTAATCGAAGGAAAAATATTTTACATCATAAATAAGTGAATTTATATATTTTCTTATTTTTTCGGGAGGGTTCATGTAATTAAATTTGTAATTTATTCATTTATTTTCAAATTATACGAGTATGAAATTATAGGGGTATGAAATTCATTTAGGATACTGATGGAGAACACTTATGGAGCCACAACAATATGTGGACGGTAGAATTGACCGAGATTCGAAATCGGAAAACAGAATTATATGCGATGAGTCTCCACAGAAGCTTGAGCGTCTCCGCAACATAGAATGAGAATCACATCGCAAATAAACTTAAAGTTTTATTTATAATTTTTGTTTTAGTGTTTTGTCTTGGAATGGGTAAGATGAGTCGCTTGAATAGTGCGAGAACTTAATGTATACCGCTGGTGCTGAAGCACGAAAATTTTAATTAACAATGATACAATAGGTTAAGTTGAGGCAATGAAAGGTAATGAGAATATTTACATCAAGTAAAAGTAAATAAGATCATTGACTTCGATATACCTTAACTTAAATGGATGATGTACCAGGGTGAAAACGTCTTTACCTTCGATATTGTTCTAATTTAGCCTTTAAATAATATAAATTCAACCGATTTTTCTTATTTAGTGATGCAATTATTGGAAAACCTGAAAGCTAATAGAGAAACCGCACAGAAACAAGTGGAGGAGTTACAACGCTGGTTAGGGACGGTGCAGGGAGGTCGAGAACACCTGGTTTAGTCCCACAGAGATGCAGAAGCTATTAAAATCTATCCAACTGTTACAAACCTAGAGTAAGCAAGATCAGGTCGAGCTGAAAGTGTTCCGGCTCTGAGTGCGGCAGCTAGAAACTCAGGTGAATCAGGGCAATATCAACTGGAATCTGACTAGACAAATCTGGCCGGTTGAAGTGAAATTAACAAAAATCACCAAACAACAACAAGCATCCGAGGAAAAGAAACGCCTCGGAAAACCTAACGAGCATGGTTTCCGATGTATCGAAAATTGATTACAACCAAGAACCAGATACAATGAATGTTTGTGTGACGTCGATTTCCATTATAAATAAATATATTCATGTGTTAAACATTTATTCTCGTTCATTGGAAAATGACAGGGTAGCAAGAGCCGAATATTGGTCAAAAATTCTGATTGAAGAAGGTACCTAAACGAAAGTCTCACACAGGCTTTCTATCGGCTGTTCGCGAAACCCCTTGAGTACTTGCAGATTACAGTGTACAAAGGTATGCTCACTTTACGCTGGTACTCACCCAATCGATACATTTACAACGTTGATCACGGGTATCGTGTGGTACATCATTCTTGTATTCTGGGTTACGCTGGAAACACCACGAAAAGGTAAAATGTGCATTACCTGTAACCCGCCATCACCATTAGAGAGCATTCAAAGAAGATCATAGAATTGCAAGCCAAAGTACAGACCGACGGCTATTTAGATGGGCGTGTTGTGGTTTTAATAGCTTTGATTCAGGTTGTGACCATTAATATTGAGATTTTACATCGAACCCACACAAGTAACTATGGCTATAAATTTAGGTTCATGGCTTGAACTTTACATTATATATGAGTGAATGTTGAAACCCGGCAATTGTCCTTTGAAGCCAAGTTTTGCTACCAACGGTTTATGTAATTAGACCATGACCCACAAATTCTGAATGGTGCAAAACTTTTAAATTGATATCATCCTTTTTTCTAATTAAAACAGATCATTAATTTTTATTACACCTTTAATTAATGTTTTAAATTCAACTTAAGTTAATTAAATCCTTATGAATAATTTTATTTTATTATTATAAAAACAATTCCACTAAATTATTTCTTGTAACCTTCAAGTTGATACTTTAAATAAACCATGATTGTTTAATATTATTTAAAATATTGGTTTTATAATTAAACTTATTGTGGTGTCTGTAATTTGTGGATATGTGTTGCTTTATATATCTATATCTGTTAATTATATTTTGCATCAAATTTAAGTGCTAGAATTGATTGTAAATTTTTCAGGTTTTGATTGGCTACACAGGATCAGTTTTTCTAAATATTTTTTTGTTAGTCTAAATAAATTTGAATTATTAATAACGAATAAAATGTAAAATAATCAATAAATATATTTCAGTAACAATAAAAGCCAGATTACTTGAATTTTGAACTTCGTTCTTTTATTGTTTCAGCATAAATGAGCCAAAGAAGTCCAAAGAACCATTTAAATCTAATGCTGCCCAGTAAAGAAGCTTGTAAAGGAATTGAGATATCTGAAACAGTGTCGAATCATATTAGAAATAAAGAAAGTCCTAAGTCGGATAGTCAAGAATCTAATAATTTTGAAATACCATCTATTGTGCAAGTTAAATTTCTAATACGAGTATTTGTGTAAATTATTTATTAAAGGATGTTATTCCAAGATCCGATGTCATTGAAACTGATTGTGCTCAGTCAAATGAATGTTTAACAGACTTAATTAATAATGTTTATTTAACTCCAATATCTGCTTCCTCTAGTATATACTTGAATCGACCCGTCAGTGATTGTGTAAATAGGAATTCAAATTATTCAGAAAAGTGATTATAATAATCAAAAGGTTTAATCGGTATCATTATTTTCAGTGTCGCAACAAATATTCACGAAATCACTGTTCAGCAGAAACAAATCCTTTTAAATTTTCAAAATATTAAAAAACGAATAGGCGATGTTATTTTTGAGGATATAATCACTTTGGAGGAACTAGGAAAAGGAAATGGTGGAGTTGTCGCCAAAGTTAAGCATAAGCCATCCGAACAGATTATGGCTAGGAAAAATATCCATTTGGAAATCAAGCCAGCTATTCGAACCCAAATCATGAGAGAATTACAGGTAAAATCATTATTTTCTCTAATTATTTCCAATGCCTCAATTAGTTTAATTGGTTATTCTAATATAATAAGTTAATGAAAAATAAATCAATTAAATTAATATTTATTATTATTTTTTTATAAATTGATTTTTTATAAATTAATAATATGTTATATATTAAATCATATTTTACGTGGGTAGAATTTGATATTTAAGTTGTTTATTTTAAGTCAAAGCTTATCGGAATAGGAAGATGGGGAAATTAATTCATTTGTATTAAAATGGTGTATGGGATAGATATTTTTATGATAATTTATAATTTTAGGCAGTATTCAGACTCAAATAGTTATGTTGTGTGGCCGACATTTCGATCAATCACATTCACCAGTGATCCAAATATGTTATTTCATCTCGTACTGAGCGAAATTGCTATTATCATGATAAATTATACAATGGGATAAAAGTAACTGGTCTCAAAGCGGGTTAAGGTCAAATCGAGTCCTCTATCAGTGAGTGAACAAATCCAACACTTTCAAATTAAAGTAAAAATTGAAAGAGTTAAAAAACATTAAAATTAATGCGACGCAATTCGAATGCACAATTTCTTTTAAATATCCCACTAGAATCTTGTATTAGCACTGCCTGCAAATGGATATTTGGGGACTCTTAATTAAAAATGGACATTGTTAACTATAGCCGTTCTTATATAATAACTTTCATTTCCGATGCCCGCTGTTTATCTCGAATCCCAGAATAGATAGAGCTGAAAATAAGACATTTACACAAAGAGGTACAAAAATAGAATTCTTCAGCGTACCCAAAAGCGGTGAGGTAATATCTAATTTACACATATAATTTCTGACATTCTATAGAGAATCTTTTTAAAATCACTTGAAAGGAAAATATAATTTTTATCACCCTTTAAAATTGTTGGTTTACTTTTTAACAAGTCAGTTAATTTCTGACTCCTCGTGTCCTTTATTATTGCAATCGAATAACTAAAAAACCCAATACAAAACACGTTATTCAATTTTAATCACAATTACAACTTGTCGCTGTATTTGCACCGTTCTCTCGAACTAATCTATAAGTTTGGTTGTCCAATCGATAATCTGGTACGATCATTTGTTATTTTCTTTAATTTCACTTAGACTTTATCTTTCGCTTCTCTCAGAGCTTCGCAAACATTCACAGCTGTCTATCTATACTCTATCCAACAATTATTCCCTCACTTCGGGTTTAATTTCCTCAACAACAAGTAAATTGCTCGGCCCCTTCTTTGATGCTTTATCTAAACTTATTCTGATCATTTGATAATTAATTATATGGGTAAATTGTACGGTTCATTAAGCAATTATTTGCTCTTTCCCATGATAAATTTGACGGTGAGTCAACCATTTGAATGGGATTTTCTTGATTTACCACCGATAAGCTTCAATTGAATCTCTGTTTTGAAGCTTACCCGAATATAGTTTACATATTTGACTAACTTTAAATGGGTCTTCTTGAACAACTGGACTAAAGTTTTACTCATATCTTTGGGCAGCAAGACAGTAGAACAAAAATGCTTGTAATATTTTAAGTGGGAGACATTGATTTTAAAAATCAAATATGGCGCTCGAATTGTCAAACACAGTTTATAAAATGCGTTCATCACACTCACGGACACACATATATATATATATATATATATATATAAATATATATATATATATATATATATATATATATATATATATATATATATATATATATATATATATATATATGTGTATATTCAAGTCAACGTGTAGCGGAAATTCATTTCAAACAAGTTTCAAAAGAGTCAAAGTAAGGTTTGTAGTAAATATATTAGTATGCAGTACAAATTATGGAATTCACAGATCATATTTCTAAATGCCAACTACTAATTACCAAATTTAAATTAAATTCTCGTTCTGTTATTAATTTTATCTATCTTTTAATTTCAATATTGGTGATTTGCTTAAAATCAATAAATAATAATAATAATTGATAAGGATTATTTATATAGTCGAGAATTATTAAATTTCATTCAATATATACTTTGCAACAAAAGGCCTATCTTATCATTTACTTGTCTAACATTTAATTAATCCTGCTACCAAGAAATCATCACTTAATAATAATAATAATAATAATAAAAGTATAAAGTGATGATTACTTGGTAGCAACATTTATTAAATTTTAAAATAATTAAATGATAATTTAAGACTTTGCTGTTAATAATATATTTAATACAAATGAAAAATTTTCGAATATAAAACAGTCCTTTTCAATTCACTATCTTATAGTCGAAAATTTTTTCATTTGTATTAAATATATTATTAGCAGCAAAAGGATTAAATTATCATTTAATTGTTTTGAAATGATAATAATAATAATAATACCATTTTATGCAAAGGAGAAAGAATTTAATGAAAATTGAAAAATACATAAGGCTTAATAATACTTATGTAGGTCCTACCGATCTGAATTGACTCACATTTCCCTATGTATGTATTAGAACTACTTAAATCAACATCAAATCGTGTAGTGTTTAGTTCTCTCTATCAGCACCTGTTAAAAGTAAAAACCACTGAAAATTTTAGAATTTATTGGCTAGTCCAGCTTGCAGTTCATTTTCTGAAATAGTATCCCTTAGTAGATGGATGGGAGCTCGCTGGCACAGTCCCTGCCCCCCGCGGGAAATTTTTTTTAAATATAGGTCAAGGTCATATTTTTTTTAAATTATGTCTTTGTGGTAGTGGAGTCCTACTTTTTGGCAGCCCAAAAGTTAGTGTTCCTATCAATCGAATTTATTGAACGATGACTTATTTTAAAGCCCAGTCGATCATTCTATTATAAAACTTTCCAGTTTTTATTTTGCTTGTTCTAAGGATATTTCAAAATTTTCCATGGTTTTCTATTGCTTAGATATCTATAGATGTTTTATTGAATTGGTCCAAAATCAATAATTGTCAAATATTTTTCTTTAGCAAATTTAGCTACATCAATTGCTAAACGGCACCAATTTTCATCACAGCTTAGTTCACCTTTTCCCACGTTACTGGCGCTGTGTTAATTGATAGGCATTTATTACAACTTGCAACTATTTCTGAGATCTCATTATCCACATTTAGTAGCCCCGCTTCCGATGCCAAGAATCGCATACGATTTTTCCCTACATGACAGTTCTTGTGAATCTCTAATAACACATCTTTCGAGCTTTTTTGATTGCCTAGAGCTGCGACTTCTTTTTTAATAATCATCCAGTTGGCTGGTACTCTCGTTAATACACCAGCCTTGTTATTTTCTGTAGATACAAACTCAATGTCCATTTTAAGTTCATACTCAATCGCTAGATCTTTTAAAAGCTCCAGCCTTCGTCGTTTTAACAACTCTGAATTTGCTTTTGTATGTATTTTTCTGTCGCTTGATAATATTCTCATAACCAAACACACAACTGATTTACTATCGGATTTAATTTTGATGTACTTTAAATTCCATTTAATACATAAATTAATACCCTTCACAATCGCTTCTAATTCCACCAAATTAATGTGTCTTGAGTCATCAGGTTTTCGCAACCAACACGCATCTTCAACCACTGAACCTTCCATTTCTAATACAATTCCAATGGCGATCGAACTTGCATCGCACCAAATTATGCCTGTCTGATTGCTGGGAACACTCCAAATACCTGACGATGGATCTCTTTCATTCACTTTTTCTAATAACCATTTTACTTTGTCAACGATATGATTTTCTATTGAATCATCCCAATTTCCACTGGATAGCCTCTTGATATATGAGCAATCTGGTCGCAACCACCCAGACTCAAGATAAATTCCAACTAACTGGCCACATAACGAATACAGCTCTCTTCTTGAAAGCCCTTCATTTAATTCATTTATCCGAATATAGTTCGATCTTTTCCAATGTAGTTCGTTATTCTTTCGAAATACATCAATACCTAATACTCTTTTACACTGAGAGTATCCTTGACCTTTTCTTCTTCTTTACATATCAAACCAAATTTACGCATTTCTGCACTTCACTTGCTTTAACTATAGATTCGTCTACGAATATATCGTCTATGTATGAACTTGTGCTATTCTTGATTGATTCATTCTCTTTATTCACAATCTCTGTCATTATCGTTGGCGCGATATTCAATCCAAATCCCATTCTCGTAAGCACATATCTCTTCCCATTAACCATACAAGATTGATATCGTCACATGCTTTTATCCATTTGTATTTGCATATATGCATCAGATAAATCTAACATTGTAAATTCTTTACTTAAACATCTCCATGATCGTAATTTTTCAGAACAGATATCTGCATTCCCACTATATACATTAATATATTTATTGATACTCCTAAAGTCAAATACTGGACGCACTTCCGCTTTATTTAACTGAATTATACCATAAATAGGTACTGATCCGATCGGTTTGCCAGTTGTTTTCTCGTCGTAATCAACTAGATATCTGTTAGATCTCCAAAAATTCAAGATAAGCATCGTCTCCTTGTCCTTACTACAGTTATCATAAAAGTTTGAATTTCTATTAGGTAGAAATTTCAGCGGCTCTGACTTCCAATCCCATTTGACAATCCATTTCTCGTTTTCGAATCTCGCAGAGAAATTTTTCTTCAATATTTCTGACATACTACTACTAGAGCACACTACGTGACAAGGTGCTTCTTCGCAACCGAATATGGCTTCTTTATTCAATCGAACTCCATCAAACTTATTAATAGCATTCACTCCTAAAATTACATCATAATTGGATACTAGTTTCGGGTATATTAAACAATCAATATTAAATAACTTATCTCGAACCCATATATCAACTTTACTTCGGTCAGCATATATGATTGAACCATCAAGCATCGCTACCGCAGTCATAGATTTTCGTGGATTTCCTTTTACTATAGTGGTAGTGCTGCCCGAATCAACTAAACATGCTTTTACATCACCATTTACTTTTAGGAGTCTCACATATTCACAATTCTTGGAGCCACACCCGACTCCACATTGTATGTAGCTCTTGATCTTTTCCCGACTTGCAAAACCTTGAAATATATCCCATAATACCGCATTTTGCACATCTGATGTTGCGTTTTTCTGGACAGTGTCTTACCATATGATTAGCACTATTACATATATAGGATTTTCGATTGGCTTGTCTTCCACTATCTGATCTTGGTACTACTACTGCAACCGTTTAATTGTCATAAAATTGATAACTTGCGATTTTCTTTGCTTGAGCGACTAACTCATTCATTGTTGACGCTGTTGACATCTTTAGTTGATTTGACAAATCACTTGGTAAGCTATTTATAAAAAATCGGGTTAGTAGATCACCAGAACATTCCAACAGTCACCTTAATTCATTTACATTGACATCCAAGTTATCAGTCATTAATAACTTTTTCTGTAAAAGTTTCGTAAAAGCTTCTTGCTCGCTTATACCGAAGGTTTTCAATAATTCCTTCTTCAGCATACCAAAATCCATTGTCGTGTTACTTTTTTTAACTGTTTGAAAACTGCATAAGATTGACCTTCAAGTAAAAATCCCATTACATTCATGACATTTTTCACATTCTTGGCTTCCAAAATAATTTCGAGTTTGTCGAACCATTCTTCCACATCTGTATTTTTGCCATCGAATTTTCCAACATTTTCAATTATAATCTTGTTGATTTCCATTGCTCGGATAGCTTGTAAGACTAAACGTTTTTCAAATTCTATTTTTACCACATTTTCATAATATTAAAACAACATTAATTGTTTAATATTACACTATTCCTACAAATTGATAACTGGGTGGTTGCGATAACCAGATTGCTCATATATCATATTCCTACTATTCACAAAGAGCTTTAAATATTTTCGAGTTGGTTGACCACTTTAACCACTTTCTTAGCTTTGTCAAGAACAAGTTTTATTTGCACTGTAAGGTACTTAGTTGCCAAACTTTGCCTGTGGATCCAACAGTGATTCCAACGTACATGGGGAATTATCTTCATGACACGACCGCGTAGACCAGAATAAATACTTTACAGAGACTTGCCACCATCGGTACAGACCAATTTATGCCTTTTCTTTGAAATAATAATCGATAGCTTTAAATATATCATCACTTGTGTGTTCTGACAGAGCATGACAAAGTAAAAGGTTTTCTTCAGCTTCATTGTCTTTTAAATACCCAGCGATAACAAGCAGAATAGCAAAATTAACCATATCTGTGATTTCATCAACTTATATAGCGAAAATCTTACTATTTTTTAATTCGATCAATCACTGTTGCCTCAGAATCATCAAACATATCCAGATATTGTACTGTTTGAAAAAGGAATTTTTTATTTTTTGCGCATGTTCTTCTCCAAACATACACCGAACAGCATCTTATATACAGTGTTGAATTAGGTTCTCAACAATTGTATGATTTTTACTGCATGTCCCAGTCTTTATTAGCTGGTCGGATGTACGATGTCAAAGCTGACATCTTCGTATTTTAAGCTGCTAAGCATTTAACAAATTCACATTCTTCTTTTTATAATTCACAAGTTTTGTTTGAAGATGATATCAAAGTAGTGAGGGTTTAGAGGTGCCTTCACCTCCTGTATATAAAAATCCATATTTCATGTGTTCGTTGCAATATTTTCTCTTTTTTTAGCTATCTGCAGAATTGAAGATTGCTTCTTTCCTGTGTTTTGTATTAAAACATCTGATGCATCTTGCCAAGTAATTCCTATTTGGTCACTTTCTGGTGTATGTTTAATATTTTTTATTGTACCGGTTTTCAACCACCCTAAGTTAACCCTAAGTTAATTTAAATTAAAAATTAGCGAATGAAAAAAAAATTGATATTAATTAGTAAGAAGAATTGTGTAATCGCGAGAAACGAGTATTGAATTTGTCACTTCCACAGACACGCTATGTACCATTGGAATTCTAACACTAACTTTGTTACAAAACCATCGCTATGTGCCAATAGAATCATTCACCGAATGATGCAAGAATGAATGTGTACGGCAGTGCTTCTCATCATGTTATGCTCTAAGTCCCCAACAATAGATTCTAAAAGTCAAATTGCCCCAGTTTTTGAATTAATTAACAAATTATTTTACAAGCCCTTAAAAATTTCAATTTTGCTTATAGATTTTGGTTAGAACTATATCTTCAGTGTTTAAGAAATTGTTTCTATCATATTATACATAAAATACGATGTATATACTTGAGAAAAATTATGATTTATCAAATTTAAAAAATTCATTAATTTCGAAATTGCCCAAACTGGTGTGCGGTATCCAGTGCCGGATTTAGATCTCATAAGGCCCTAGGCTATCTCAGCGCCAAATATGATTTTCGGATACCTAGAGGGATAAATTGAAATACAATTAAGAAGTATAAATAGTGAAATAATAAATCTTTAATTTAAAATCATTTTTATTCATAAAAAACTTTAAAATGCAAAATCTGATAAAAAGAAGCAAAAGATCTTTTTAAAAAACACAATTTACAAAGGCTTATTATCTAATCTCTTGAAACATGCTATGAGAATTAAAGAATTATTTTAAACTAAAATATTTTCTTTCTTGCTTTTGCCTGAGCAAAGTCGCTGAGGACATCATCGAATTATAAACTGCGTAGTTTGTCACTTTCTATACACATGAGACTGAGGGAACATAATTTATCTTGAGTCATTGTTTTTCTAAATTCAGAAGGTGTCGAAATTTATCAGGAATTTAGGTTGTCATAATTATGGCTTAACAAACCCTAGGCACAGTAGCGCTTTGCCTTTGTTCTTCGAATTGACGTCCTAAAAGAATTGGACGTTTCAGACATGCGGCAGTAGGAAAAATAATGCTGCAGTATATTTAAGTCAACATGACAATTTCTCATTTGGACAATTTTTGGGGCCCTAGGCTATAGCCTGTGTAGCCTATACGTAAATCCTGCACTGGCGGTATCTGACTATGACTAATACATTTTATGTTCAGATAAGAAATACTGAAAAAATGTAGCGGCCGAAAATAATAAATATTGCGCCGCAAAAAATTTAACTTCGAACAATATTTTACTTGTAATAGTGAGCGCTTAAACAATTTTTTGCCCCTGTTTGCCACCGCTCTGAAACTGAATTGAGACGAGAGGAGAATAGTGTATTTTAACATCTGCCATTACTAAATTTTTTTCGCGTACCTCTTGCAGTACGCGTTTTATTGGTTGAAAATCGCTGGTCTAGACGAATGAAAACAGATCAAAATTGAAGAAGATAAAATATTTTAAGACAATAATTACGTTTTTTGAGATTCACTTATGGATTTAATTAACTCTTAAATGCATGATTTTTATAAATATATTCTTAGAATTCAACATTTAACATATTTAAATAAACATAAAACGATGCTCATGCCCAACTTAAAATTTAATTCACATACTTATAGGAGTAAAATTCGGTGTGCCTTCAAAAGATAACATAATTCAGTTATAGGTTTAAATATATACTAATTTATAAGATCTGGTATTATATTTTATCATGAATTTTAAAGCCCATTCTAACATTTTAAGGTTCTTCATGATTGTAATTCACCTTATATCGTTGGATATTATGGATCATATCATGTTGAAACTGAAATATCAATATGTATGGAATATATGGATGGTGGTAGCCTCGACTTGATTCTTAAAAAAGCTGGTCGTTTTCCAGAACCTATCGTTGCTCACATAACATGCTCGGTTTTACGTGGACTTATATATTTAAGAAAAGCATTACACATCATTCACAGGTAATAGAAATTAAATTATTTTTGTCAAAATGAAACATTAAAAACTTATGCAAAATTAAAATAAAATAAATATTTTTATTGAATAAAATAATTATCCACTTAGCAGTTGTTTATCATTGCTTTTTTATGCATATTGATTAAGCATTACAAAACGATTAGGAAATAGTTTTTCGGTATGTAACGTTGTTTAATATTAAATTATATGTGATATTTAAAATCTATTGGGGACTGTCCATAAATGACGTCGCGCAATTTTGACCTATTTTGGCCTCCCCACGTCACAGGACGTCCTTGGACCACAACCCAATCATGGTCAAGTATGCTGTATTCGACATGCGTTAGTAGTAGACTTTGCTTATTTGCAGCTGTCGTCCCAATTAGAAATCAAGCTTTGTCACATTGACTCACAAAGCACATACCATTCGTTCCTAGCATGGATGCTGACTCTTCCAAGTGTCTTAGTGTTGTATTTATTTCGAGTTACCCTTGTCTGTAGGTGAACATTTTGAATGAATAAAATGAGTTAGGAAATGATTTGAATCAGTTTAAATAAATATTTGTATAAGAAATCAATACAATTTTAAATTGATTTTTCTATTTTTTAAACCAAGAAAATATTTCTTTTTATATTTATAATAAAATAGATTTAATAGTTTCTTTCTAGCCTCTTTAGATTTGGCTATGAGATCAGTAATATTAATTTTTCTAGCCTCCTCATTATAATTATATTCAATGGCTAGGAGGGCTGGCTAAATTATTCAGTTGTAAACTGAGCACAATATACGTGATAACTAATATTATATTAAAATGTTGCATTAAATTTAGCAATTTTTTTTATGTAATTGCCTGTTGACAGTAAATAAATAAATATTTATACTTATATAGTTAAAACGTAATAAAGCTAAGCAATATAAGAGAAAATATTGAAACAAATAATTCAATAATTATGTAACGTGATTGTAAATGTTAATTTTTTAACATTAAAACAATAAATTCTGGGAACTAATAAATATTTATTAATAATGTTGAGTTAGTATTATTTTTCGGTAGGACAGATCTTATGATCATGATCAGAATATGAAACTCAACACAATAAGTTTTATTTGTACGCCAAAATCAATACTGTTCAATTTTCGCTCATAAAATAAACCTTGATCCTAGGGACAAGTGGCCCTAAGTTAACCGTATCAATCTGAAAGAATCAGATTTAGCTTCTGAAGAAAATTCCTTTCTGAACGCTGCTTCTATAATTTTCGTTTGTTTTAATCATTTGGTTGCTTTCACTCTCCATCCGTTCTGATAACTCGGCTATGTTTTTACTCCCTTCAGTGCCTGTCCATAAATGACGTCACGCAATTTTGGCCGATTTTTTACCCCCCTCCCCCTTATTTGCAGCTGTCATCCTAATTAGAATACGAGCTTTGTCACATTGACTCACAAAGCACGGATCATTCGGTCCTAGCATGGATGATAATTCTTCCAAGTGTCTTAAGTTGTAGTACAGAAAAAACCGTCGAAATGTTTTGCATGGTGATCGTTCTGTGCTTTGATGAGTTTCACTGGAATTGTTGACACATGACGCTGGCCTTCAAGAGATGAACTGCGCTTCAGCAAGAGACGAACGAATAGACCATTTCTATTAATTGTAAAGCCATCCATATTCAACTGTTCAGTTAGCTGATCTAATGTTTTCATGCTTTGTATACAGCACTCTGTCTTCTTTCATGAGATGCTGATCTACGCATAGCAATATTAGCAATAGTTTCCAGTAATAAATGCAGATCTTCCTCAATCCCTGGTCTACCAGACTTGTTTCTGACATTGAAAGATGTGCGTAATTCTGAATTGTCATCAAATAGAGCGTTCAATTTTCTTTTCTTCTCATTCCTTGCTTTCTTGCTCTTTTCTGATCACCTTTCTTTTTCTTTAACTGGTTTTCCAAATTAGTTTTCTTCTTTTCTTTCAATTCTATATCTTGTTCATGTGACGGGTTGATGCTCGAAACTAGAAGACTTAGGGTGGCGGATTCTTTCTCCCTCTTTCTTTTGTTTCGTTCTGATTGCGAGATCTGTTTTAACTATAGATTAGCCCCTATCTTGACTGGAGGACTCGCAGCTAACAGGTCTACCACGACTGATTTTGGACAAGCACTAGATGATGGGGCTGTTGGAGCTGGTGAGGTTGCTGCCAACATCGAGGCTGAAGATCAAGCAGCCTTCTGCCAGATTGTGGGCAGGAATTAGGTTGACTTACCATGAATTCGTGACTCCAGCTCGTGCTGGGTGTAGACTTGATACAGGGCATGTAATTGCCGCTGTATCAAAGCACGTTGCGCCCGGTTCACCTCAATAAGGTTGTCCCGACAATGTTCAAGTCGGAGCACATTTTGATTGACCTCTTTCATTTGTCCTGGGAAAACCAAATCCCCTCAAGCCTGTCTATCATTATTTTCAATAAGCGACTTTCTTCCTGTTATGTTCGGATAAGCGCGTTCCTATACGAACAAGCAAAACAGGGCTTAAACGGACAGTTTGCTTGTTTCATTTTTTATAATTATACAAAAAGAAAATAAGAGATATGCAAAATAGTAATGGCAATCAAATTTTTCAGGATATCCCGCTTGACCAAAAGAAGCACGCGAACGAGTAGAAATTAGGAGGATGACTAGGCCCGGTGATGCGACTCAGATTTTCCCGCTAATTAAAATATAACTTTAACCCGTTGTTTTGAATATTTAAACACTTCCGCTGACCAAGCAAAGTGCTTTAAAAAAACTAATATTTATTTTAGTGCGGCTCGCCCTGCGGGAGAAAATAGTAATTATGCGAATCCTAATGCTGATGTTTAACCTAAGGAAATAACGCCGTTAAAGTTTGATCATGATAGGAATAGTGGACCATATTCAAGGTATTAAGGTGATTACTATCATTGATAAAAATAATCCTTTGGTTGTAATGATAAAATTAAGACTTGTACCCATCCTACTGGTACTCCCGATGTCCCTAACGGCAATTATGTAGATATAATGATCAGGATAATAATATAGAGAAGAAAATTGAATAATGATCCATAGATTAGCAAAAATAACCGCGTTGATAGTAGTAAAAATTCTAGAGTTTAAATGAGAAGTCATGATAACATGATCCATCATAGTCGAAAAATTTTCCATTTGTATTAAATATATTTTTTGCAGCAAAATGGCTTAAATTATCATTTAATTGTTTAAAATTTAATTAATGCTGCTACCAAGAAATCATCACTATACTATTTTTATTCATGTATTATTTTATTTTTGTTTTATTGAGTCATCTCAGTTGACCATTTACCTTCAATTGTTTACTTAATGAAAATTTTAGGTAAAGTAGGAAAAGATATTGTTGTTTTTCGGCTTAGTCCAACAATACTAAATTTAAAAATATTTATTTAACTAACTCTAATCACTGAAATAATCATGGTAGAATAGACGATACAAGGAAACAAAATGATAAAAATTCATGGAATCAGGTCGGATGATATAAATGATAGGTCCACCGATAACTCTTCATTTTAGTGAATATATTTTAGGTTAAAAAAACAAGACCTCGCCATTCTAAAGTGCTTTAGTATATTTTCAAATGTGGTAGTTTTATAAAAAACCTCATTCATTATAATAGAATATCAAGACAGATGTCACTGTAGTAACATAATACCCATATTTAAAATATATTCATAAGAACATCTAGGATCAAACGAAGTTAATTTATCATAAACATATGATTTGTCATTCATGATTATTGATTCAATTATATTTCGTATACCTCCAATTAGGGCTGATATGACGTTCGTTTGAGGATTTGTAATGAGATCTGAAATTTTCATTAGAACTTCAAACATTGATGAAGCATGAGTACATTAAGAATAGGAAAATTGGTCTCTGTGACGAGCCGATGTTTAGAGTATTGAAATTATTGATACATTACTTTAATCATAGATCTTACATGTCAGAGTGATTATTTTCATGTAGTCTAGGTTTGTTCAATTTTCGCATATTAAATTAAACATTGACGAAATAGTATATTTAATGTTTCGTGATTGACTAAATTAATTTTTTTAACATGTGGTGGCTAGAAAACTCATTTATACGTACCCATAGTGAGAGAGTATAGATGGCACCTAATTAAATTTTTATTTGCGTGAATATTTTTTTTTCTTACGGATATTCATAAAACGTATTACTCTTTAGAGATGTCAAACCTTCAAATATTTTAGTAAATATGGAAGGAGATGTTAAGTTGTGTGATTTCGGAGTAAGTGGAAGGTTAATTGACTCAATGGCAAATTCTTTTGTTGGTACTAGATCATACATGGCCCCAGAACGTCTTACAGGTAGATTTGATAATATTTAATGTATCCACTTGTCAACACAATTTATAATTTTTGTGATTATTTTAGTATTATAACAATTAAGGTGAGCAATATAACACTTTAAGTGATGTTTGGAGTCTCGGTTTGTCACTGGCAGAATTAGCAACTGGCATTTATCCAATTCCCCCAGTGGGACCGGAAAAATTTCTATCAGCTTTTTCAATTCATAAAAATGAAAATTTTATTGACCATCTAAGTAGCTACAGAAAACGGGACGAGACTGCAAGGTGTTTTCCTTGTTTCGATATTATCTTTACTAATTCTATCAATTTTAAGCGATTCAAGCTTCTGAAAAAGGTCCCATGGCAATATTTGAATTACTTTCCTACATTGTTGACTATCCGCCACCGACATTGCCGGATTTCTGTTTTTCATCGAACTTTTTGTCATTTATCAATTATTGCTTGAAAAAGGAACCAAGCGATCGATTGAGCTTGGAAATGTTAGAGAAACACAAATTTATTGCCGCGGATTCTATTGCGATATTAACAGCTGAGATTAAACGAGAATATAAATCGACAAGCAAATCTCACGAAGTGCTTGTCGGTCGATATGTCCAAAAGATTATGTTATTGTAGAGAATAAAGACAAAGAATATATTTATTTATTATAATGAACCCATTTTTAATCCTTTATCGAATAAGATCTTGAGTAATTAGACCGAGCTCGTTGAGGCAAATGCAGGAAATTGCCTGTTCGACAAACCTTTTATTCCTATCACTAAACAGTAGGAATTAATAACAATAATAAAAATAATAAAAAATCGATATAAAGAGAATAAAAATCAAACCCGATTGTGTTGATATAGCAATTATCATTTAATACAATGGAACAGTGGAACAGTTTCGATGTTTCATCTTGACTCTAGAACTCAGGTTATAGGAGAGGTGAAAATCGATTTTTAATCTACCAGTGAAAATATCGGATGTTCCCATTTCATTTTATCACAATATTGTAGCAACGCTAACTTAGGTGACCAGCCGGATTTCCCGTAAAGCCTCTTATTGAATTTGCAAGTTCCCTGGACGGTTTTTCGGTACTCTGTTTCATTTAGTTTTATTTTTTTTATCGGTGTTTCCTTAATCGATAATTTCTGCCGATTTTCAATTTCCATTCTGTACATATTGTCAACATTCCAAATCTCACTGAAATTATCGCATAGATTTTTATTGATTTAACCTTGTTATTGGTAGTAGCAAGTTACCAGATCTCTTTCAGATTCGTAGCATTTAGTGTTTCTCTAAATCCTGGGCATTCGGTGGTTTCGTTTAGGAACTGTGTGACACAATATTTGGTGCTTGATAAATGATTCTCATATTTAACTGCCTATTGTCGATTATTACCATTGGTTAAGAATATAAATATATAAATATACATAGTTTAGATATTGTTTGATGATTTCTATTGGTGTTATCATTCTATCGATTGCATCGCTAAATATCGACGGATTCCACATGGCAGCTCGGCCAATCATAGCCGATTTTGTTCCGCAACACTGCTTGAAATATTCAATGTCGTCATGGTTTTTGATGAAATCGGATGAGCCGCCACTGGAGATAGATAAATTAATTAACATCCGCTCACAATTATATATTACTTAGCTATAACCACAACTCGTTTGCCAATTCTCTCTGAGATTTGTTTGATAATATCATCATGGACCAGATTTTTAGGCCTTTCTTCTGGATACCGCCCATGTACTGTAATAGCTGCGATTCCTGTATCGACTAAACCGTCAACCAGATTCAAAGTATTTTCAATCTTAATATTAGTAAAAATCGTTTAATATAAGTATGTTTTTCATACTTTAGGGAGAATTCGAATTTTGCATGTTATTGGAATATTTAAGTTTTGAGATAAATTTCGCAATATCTTAATGCGGTTAAATATATATTATATGCATATATCTTACTTTGCAAGCATTTTCTGGATTTTTAAGCATAGCTGCACCCATTCCCCCCTTTGTCGAATATCCTTTTGGACATCCCATGTTCAAATCAATAGCTGCAACATCATTTTGTCTAATAATATTAAAATTTAGATTACAATTTAATTTTACATTTTCTTTCCAACTAATAAAGCTCGATCTGCGTCATTCGTTGCCTAAATTTAATTTAGATAAGAAATTGAATTTAATAGAGGCTTTTACTAATTGGAAAACAACTCGTCCCTTTTCTTCTTCACATGTTCGAAAAACTACAGACCCGTCATCCATGATATAGTCAATTGTGTTCAGAACATCTTTACAAAATTTTAATTTTTATAATGAAAAAATATTAACCATTAATAATTCTGGCAGAACGTAATATTTTAAAATCTATAATTTCCTTAAAAAATATTTTGAGTGAGTTTGGATACATAAATTACCTCAGAATAGACATAATCTGCCCCGAATTTTAATGCTAAAAGTCGCATAGGAAGAGTTGTTACTCTAACCATAGGAGCTAAAACAATTTTATTTTCAAAATTCATACTCTAATTATCTATTAATTTTCTATTTCATAAATCTGGTATTATTTAAACAAAGTAACTTCGGTGACAAAATTATAATGAATATTATTTTCATTAAATTAGAAAAACACAAAATAGTTAAAGTCTTTAATTAATTGAATCAATACGAATTTTGAGATGACGAGTCCATTTGAAAATTTAAAAGAATTGTTATATAACGAAATTGTTGTTGATAAAAATTTAAAACAAGTTACTTTAATCTTTTATCAAATATATTTTCAAACTGATAAATTAACAATTGTGTTGCTCTTCAAAATACTGGGTTGATTAATGGTATAACTTATTCCAGCCACAGCAGCACATATTGTTATTTCGACCACTTGGCAACCATTGTTAGGCAACTTTGACAAGTGAAACAAGTGACAAACGCTGCTTCATCGTTGGATTTTAATTTAAATATATTATGTTATGAACAAATAAACCTATTTATTATTGTTGTTATTATTATTAAATTTCGAATACAAAATAGTTTGGTAGTCTTCATTTTAATAATTCTTAATATATTTTCATACATAAAAGGCATGCTTTCCTTCTCATTTCAGTTTATTTTTCTTTAATATGTAAGAAAATTCAATTATTTTATATAGCCAGTCGGTCAATAAAAATGGACTGGTGGTTGAATTTAATGGAAAATGCACTGACCGGTTAAGTCTACCGACATCACCGCTACCAAAACTCTTAGTCATCATGATTACGGGTTAACTATGTGTTAACAATAATATTTCTAACTTGATATCCATATTGGCAACATAAGAATCAAACAAGAACGCCTCTCTAACAGTAAAAATTTTTACATGTCATTGTAGCTGCCATTTCTAGTTCAACTATACTATTTTGAACTTTTCAATGAAACACACTGGTTGAAATTTGACAGACGAACGAATTTATATGGACAACTGCGTGTTGGAATTTTTAGGGTTACGATTCGCTGAACATTATTTTTCATCATCAATGATCAACAATAGATTAAAAATCTTGTAACTTTCAAAGTAATGAAATAAATCTGTAAAACATGATAAATTAAATTTGTTGGGCTAAAGATCCAAATAACCCTTTTCAAAAATCGATAAAAATTAGATAGAATTAAAATAATTCAAATTTGTTTTGTTGAGGTCCACTATTTTATATTTCCAACCTTACTGGATCTTATATAAATATGTAGGAACAACAGAAGTCTTTTAATAAATGTTTATTGAAATATTGAAAATTACAAATTGATATTCAAAACAAAGATCTTCTACAATTGTAATAATTACTAATTCTTTTTCGCTATAAAAAACGTGCAAATTATGTGATGTGTTTTATTTTGTATAATGCTTTCTATGTAGATTTTAATGTGATTAAATAATGCTTATGAAGAGCGTTTTGTCTGCTCTGGGGTTTAATATTTTCGAAGGATTAACCTTTGAAAACTCTTCTTCGAACAGATTTTTGGCGATTTAAATGTTTTTTTCGCGCCTATTTATGTAAAAAAATTTTCAATAAAAATAAAATATAATTATATCCGGTCTATACGCACAGAATTATAATATTAAATATATATATTATTTTCATATATTTATTGCGTGCTATGTTTAGATATCTCAAATTTCCATTATCGATATGGACTTATTTTTTGTAAAAATAAAATATAATTATTCCCGGCTTATACACACAGAATATTGACCACATATTCTTTATTGATATGGACTATTAAAATTAAATATTATTTTTTGTGATATAATAATTATTTCAAGAAATTCGTAACATGGATTAATATTATTTTTAATTAATATAATAAGTTTCATTATTGTTGGGGATAGCACAAAAACCAAAAATTTATATATAAAAGGAAAGCATAACAAGAATTGGTAAAAATCAATAAAAGTGCAAAATAAATTAAAATTTAATAAAAATCAAAAATCAATATTGAACTAGTATGGTTGAACGCCAAATTGATAGACAAGTTCAGAAATTATAATAAAAATTTAATAAGGTGTTTACAATGCGAAAAAATAAATTAATTAATTGGTAATGGAAAATTCGAACCCATGGTAAACTCGAGCGATGTAGAAAACTCGATGCACAGTGAGACCCGAGCAACAAAGTAAAAGAGAGAATATTTGAGCCCTAATCAAGAGTAAACAAATTAAAGTTATCTAAAAACACTCAAATATTGATTTTGGGTCCCAGGGAAATAATTTAGCGCGATTTTTTAGATAATTGGCCTCTCATATAAAATATAAAAAGAAACCTCAGAAGTGAACAAGCCGCCATTTGGTCGAAGAAAAGTTAACGAACAAATTTGCGAGAGTAAAACCTAGAAAAGAGAAAAAAAAGCAAAGAAGCCCAATCCGGCGATCAATAAATTGAAAAAGAAACATATTAATTCAAACAAGGTAAGACTCGAACCAAAAAAGGTGATTACCCCTTGGGTTTTTCTACCTTATCGAGTGAAAAGTATCTAGAGAGAAAGGTGCAAATAGTGACAAATTGTAATTGTGATAATGATTTAATAAAAAGTATTCTGTGTTGGGTTTGAGTTATTTGGCTGAATAAGGACACGAGGAGTCAAAGAGAGAATCGACTTCCAATAAAAACCCAACAATTGTTTATTTATAATTTTTCCTTGTATTAAAATAAGTTAATCATAAGGTAAATTATAATTTTGTCGTAACAAAAACTAAATACACATTCATAAAAATAAAGATGATTTTACAAACAAATAAAATATAAAATAGTCAGTTATTTACAATAAATAAAGATGAAAGGAACACATATAGAATGTAAAAATCATGCAAGTAATAACCAAATGATTAAAACAGTTGTTGTCATTTATATGCAACATAGTCTGTACAGGATGGATTGGATTGAACTGCTTTGTCTTCTTTTGAATTAAGTCTATTACCTTGCTTCTGTATATATGTTGACCCTATAACTTTTAGGCCCTGTCCTATAATATTCATTTAGGACGAATGTGATGATATACCTACTGCATCAATGCATGCACACAACAATTAGGGTATTTTCAAAAACTCACTAAAATTGAAATTGTCACGGTTTGTCATGACTTGCTAAACGACTCTTGATATTAATTGAAATTTTATTTATTAAATTTTAGTAAATAAAATAATTTAATATATTTATTTTTTATAAAACATTTTTATAAATAATTTTCTTGAATATATTGATTACTATTTAAAATATCAATAAAAAATAAAAGTGAATTTAAAAATAAATTTAATACTCTAATAAATCATGGAGAATGAAATGAAAATAGAATTCTGCGAAAAAGATTATATGGAATCAGAAAATGGAAAGTTATGGTTCATAAATGTTGGGCTTTTGAATAATACGGCTTTCCGCAACGTTATTGAAGGCCTCAATGAATTCAATTTTACGGAATCAGAAATTATCAAAATAATAGCATTGAGTGCGATATATTTAACAAGCGATTTGGAACTAATTGCTCATAGAGTTACTCCTTTAATAAGAGATTGCTTGGAAAAACGCTTTACTTTTATTGTAAAACTAGGGGAAATATATGGAACATCTAATTATTTTTTTAGGTCAACCTTTATCACGATTTTAATGAATGTTTTTGACTGTTTAGAAGAACTTACTAAAGAACCATATTCTGATATAGACATTCTTAATCCGATAGCGAAAGCATTAGTATATTTAGAAGCTCTTATATTTGACATTCGACAAAATCCCTGGCTGGATCGATGGCTAAAAATAAATGGATATTCATCTAACAAATGCGGTGTACATTATCACTGCTTTATGATCCCAATACATCCCAACACGTATATCAAACAGTTTACAAGGAAAGACGATGAAACATTTTTGGAAAAAATTGAATATTATTGCTTTTGCAAATTACAATTAAGTGAAAACGTTGCGTGCTTCTATCGCAATGAATATTATCTAGTCGAATGCATATTTGACGTTTACAAAGGTCGGTATTTAGGTTTGCTAGATATGCTTCAATTCATTTCCAAAAGTTTAAATCCATCAAAATACGAAATCAAGCATTTATTAACGTTAGCAAAAACCGGCGAAGACAAATTCGAATCAATTAACAGCTTTGACAAAGACACTTTATTAGCACTCGCTAATTCATTGCCACAAGAACTCGATTTGAGCCCGGACGCGAAAGGGGAAAACAATGACAATGCAACAAACATAATAAACCGACTGTTCAAAAGTCCAGTCGATTACAATTTACTCAACGATAACCGAAAGCCCTTCTCAAATTATTCAGACGCTGAAAATAAATCAATTCTAAAGCATTGGAAAACCAAATTCAACTATTCAACCGGACCGATTGCTGTTGCATGCGATAATTCCCATATCGAACAAATTCCTAATCAATGATTGGCTAATTTCCCGATTCTCCAATCAATAATTGTTATTACTATTATTATTATTATTTAGTTTATGTTTAATTATTTAATTCCGATCCTATTGATTTATATTCAGTTATAATTTTTCTGATTACATTTTTTTAGTTTAAAACTGTACAACGTTTTGTTTTGTCATTGTTTGTAATTTAAAATAGATCACATTACAAAATATATTTAATTATTATTTATACATTTAACATATCATCATTTTCATAATTTCTCCTTCTCGATCGGCTCGATGTCACATAGTACTGATTCTGTCGGTTATGTTTGGCCTTGCCCGGTCTCCAGGCCGGATCTGCGTTGTCTGATGGGCGTCCGCGCCGTCTGCCTGCCCGAGAACTGTATGACTCTTGAAAAAAAGAGATTAATAGAAATCCATTCATCAAACATATCCAATAATGACATTACCAGCGGTGTGTGAATGGCGCCTAGAATAAACCATTTCCGAATCGTCATCATCGTCATCATTCATTACGATTGCATCCTCCAAATCGACATCCAGCTCATCATCGCCTTCCTCATCATCAACCAAATCACTGCGGCTCTCCTGGATATTCCTTTCCCTTCGAGAGCCGTCGTTGTCCAAAGACCTCAACAAATCACCAGATATGTTTGAATTCATCAAATAATTATCAACCATAATGTTGGAGAATTGATTCATATTATTATTAAAAAGCGCCTAAATGACATAAATTCATTTACAATATATTTATCCCAATAATACTGTTCGAGAAGTTTCAACGATTTTATTCAGACAAGTTCCATAGATATCGATAAGTTTTCGCTCTTGTTGTTCCACGGTAAGTTCAGATCGTTCAAATTCTTCCGCCTTTGATAACATACAATTTGTCATTGCTTCTATTACTTCCCACGTTAAAAATGAATGAGGTAACCTAATTATAATTCAATATCATAATTATCACTATAATACCTTTCATGTGGAGGTTTAATGAGGTTTTTAGTAATCGCATTTGGTTGATTTGATTTTAACGAAGACATCGCTATAAGTCGTTTTAATGAACGCCTCTCAATACTATCTTCCGTATTTTTACACCCTTGACATCTACAACTATCAGTACAGCTAATTTTAGCCTAAATAAATTAAACTAAAAGAAGAAAGAAAATTCTGTACTTCGTAGCATTCGCAATAATTTTTAAGGCATCCAGATCGCTTACAATTGCAACCTTTGGTATGTTTTCTTTCACCTTCACCGCGTCCTAATTTTAGACATTGATACTTAAATTCGGTTAACATAAATAACCTATTTTTGGATGAAAAGCCGTGGGATTTCTATCAAGTGTCATTTTAATTGCTCTGGCTCGTTCGTCTTCAAAATTTAAATTATTCATACAATTTGTGCAGTTGCACATATCACATAATTGCCCATTAGCAAAACATTCACAATATAACTTAAGGCAATGAGATTTCGTACAATTACATGGCTTTCTAGAGCTGTGATGACTTGAATTGCTATTTTGTCCATTATTTGATAAATTTGCATTCGATTGTTGATTAATGTTTATGCCTTCTGCTATATTAGATGACAATAAACTACTCGGCTGACTTGTCTGATTAGTTATATATCCTAAAGGATGTTGAGACAAAAGCGTGCCTAATACGTCACTACCAACATTAGAATTGTTTGAACGAATTGGTATAGTATTAAATCCTTGAAAAGTAGCAACATAATTATTTCCAGAATTTGAGACTTGGACAATTTTCACGATTTTCCCTCCTGGAGTATTAACACCTTTTGTAATTTGATAACTTTGTTGCATATCAACAAAATTTTAAAATATTTATATTTTTAAAAATAATATTAATATTTAAATGGGCAATAAAAATATTTA
Organism: Schmidtea polychroa; assembly: GCA_959609185.1. NCBI lineage: Eukaryota > Metazoa > Platyhelminthes > Tricladida > Dugesiidae > Schmidtea > Schmidtea polychroa. The sequence goes on from CAUHTR010007905.1 coordinate 96,778, forward strand.
AATTTAAAATGGCCAAAATGTAAAATTAAATAATGATATTTTTAAAACAAACGAACTTATTATTTAAAATAATAAATTTATAAAATTTTAATAAATGATATATACTGAATTTAATCTTTAATTTAACTAAAATTAAAAAATTTTCAAAAAATTAATTGAATGTTTGTCTATCTTCTGCTATTAACCCTACACTGCATGACTTTTTATATTTACACTTTCACTTAAACTGTAAGACGGTTTTAAAAATTAATTTGGCAATACAAAACTATTGAGAATTACATTACGGTTTTTTTGTATTATATTGCAAATATAGCCAATACAATGTAATATTAGAGAACATTTACCGAGAACAAGAGCGAGACAGTTTTTATTCTAATAAGATAATTGTGTATCACCAGTGATACAATATGCAGTGCAGGGTTAAAGTATGAAAGCAGATCTAACAATATAAGTTGAATTTAATATTTTGAACTGTTTTTTTTCAAATTGATATTGTACATTTTTGTTACATCTTTTTAATAAAGTTGCTATTAACTTAATCATGAAATCAATTTTATTCTATCAAAAATATATAGTCATTTAACTTTATATTTTAGGTAAAAGTTAAGTAGTAAAAATTTATATTCCACGGTAAAAATGCCAAAATCGTGTTAATTTAATATAACTAATAATAGTATCTACGTTCACTACTGTTTGATAAGAGTGAGCTGATTAGAGTGTGTAAAATCTTAGAATAGGCTTAAGAGTTGGACTTACGTGATCTCTGAATTTTAAGAAATGATAGGTTGCAGGTAAGTTCGATTTCACTCACACATGATACAAAGTGATTTTACCAAGTGAAACCCATTAAATGAATAATGTTAGTATTGTCTAAAGTGAATGAATGCATTCGACAAGTGAGAACATTACCGTGTACTATTATCGTCAAACATTCAATTTGGTTCGTGGACTACCATTAGAAGGTTTTTTGAACGATTCTTGGTACCGATAAAGTTGTTAGCTTATGTTAACTCAGAATTTTAATTTAAATGTACAGGATTGTTGGGTATTTGCGCAAGTCGGTATCACTGTCTGACATCTTCGTGTCCTTTGAAAATAAGTTAAACAACTCAACACAAAATCTTTATTCGAGACTAATACAATTACACTTAGGTTACACTTTTTATTGATTCAACCACACTTGATACAACTCTTTTTTGCTCCTTTCAATACTACTGTAAATCTTACGTAGAGATAAATCTTTCAATGGGAGATGTCCCTTTCTGGTACGCTCGATTATAAAAATATTCAGTATTCACTATGTTCAAAGTTTTCTTGGTTTTACTCTCACAAATTTGTTCGTTAACTTTTCTTCGACCAACTGGCGGCTTGTTCACTTCTTAGCTCTCTTTTTATACTGTTCACGAAAGGCCAATTATCTAGAAAATTGCGCTTAATTATTTCCCTGGGACCCAAAATTAATTTTTGAGTATTTTTGATTACTTTAATTTGTTTACCCTTGATTAGGGCTCAAAATATTCCATCTTTTACTTTGTTGCTTATTATATTTTTGTTATAATTTCTGAACTCGTCTATCAATTTAGCGTTCAACCATACCCGATACCCCCGTTCAATATTGATTTCTGATTTTTAGCAAATTTTTATTAATTTTGCACTTATATTGATTTTAGCCATTTTTGTTATGCTTTTCTTTTATATATGAATTTTTGGTTTTTGCGCTAACATCAACATGCTTATCAATGAAGACATAACGATATTATTATGACAATTTCGCTTTAACATGGGATTCATGTCTTTCCTTGCTCTTCGTCTAAGCGTTCCTTACAGCCAGACTTACAGGGACTATTAGCATGTAGCTGGTTATTAGTCACCACGCAATGAAATTATTCTGTGACAGGGAAAAGTATATGGCAAGTATGGAAACTACTCTGATGAAGACTCTTTCGTGATGGTCACATTGATGATCGGTTGTATATAGGTGTGGGATTTAATGCTTCAGTGCTCTGATTTCGACTCCATATCGTGTGACTTGTTCAAGTAGATGCGTAGTGGCCTGTATTTTTCCCCATTGACTCGAGAAAGAACCTCTCTCTGTTAAGTATTGGACATTTAGTGTCGTAAATAAGCACCGAATTCAGTTAATCAATTAAAACTTGGAGTTTAAATATTTGTTACCTGGGTATGTGTATTATGGTTGAGCTTCCCAGAATCTCAACTTGGTATCTTATATAAATAAATAAGACGACACTGGTTAGTAAATTTTATTTAATATAATAATTACAAAGATGATTACCTGATAAAATACAAAAATATTACACTTTCAATATATTATGTGTGTATAAATATGTGTGTGATTGAATGCGTTTTCTGAGCTCTATTTTTATATTTCTATTGTCGATATCAACTATAGAATTCTTCTTGAGCTAAGAAATTTTTGGGCAAAAACACTGAATTTTTGTGCGGTATTTATATCAAAATCTGATTATCTTTAGATATTTAAATTGATTTTCCTAAATATTAATTTTAATTGGCTCTGTTTTGAATTGATTTAAATTTAAAATACCTTAACTTTTATGATGCCACCAAGAAACCAAATATCAAAATGAAAAATAATTAAATATAAATTAGTTATCAAGATATAAATATTATTGTAAAAGTCAAATATAACATTAAATCCATTGTAGAGATTGCTCACAGCTCATCGGTATTATTGTCTCACATTTATATTTATTCTGTACCTATTGTATCCAATTACATATTACTTCAATTTTAGGACTTTTAACACTTGTCCATCTTCTAACATTACTACACTATAATGGGACAGGTTTTATAAATCAATTCAAGTACAAAATGTCTCCTCTCCTTTTATTGATCAATCGCATCCGGGATCGTTTTCGGGTAAAGGATTTAATCGTCAAAAATTTTGGAGTGAAAGTAATGCCTTGATATTATGCCATTCCTATTTGTAATGTCTTATTCTCCTACAAATAATAATTTAACCAACATTTCTATTATACTATTGTTTCTAACCGTTTACCCCCGAGCCTGTTTTTATGGCAGGGACATTCGCTCTCGTTGACATTGACTTGGGTAACTCTTCCATTTAAGTAACTGAATGAAACCATCACTTGATATTATTAATTTTCCAAACTTCGAATTTTGTATTAATGTCTAAACATTCCGGACTCATGATTAAAAATAAATTTACTAAATAGTTGCGATCTAATAAACTTTAGAAATTATTCGAGTCGTTAACTATACAAATGAGAAAAAAAACTTATTTATTGTCTTATTAATTTATCTTTAATAGTCAGTCCAAATTAAAGTAGAGTAAATTACATAATGTAAAATTTTTTCAAATAAAAATATAAGCTCTTAAATTATATAATAATGAAATTCTTTTAAATTATTCAAATTTGAATAGGCTAAAAGGATAATTTTTCGGGTAAAATTAAATTAAAATGAAATTTAATAATTAAAGCAATAAATAATAAAAATTAGAATTGTAAAGTAGATGAATTTAAATAAATTTGTGTTGTGGAATTAAAATATTATATAATATTCATTGTAAAATTTGAACATTGAAATTAACGAAAATTTCAAGATAAAATAATTATATTAATAATAAAAATTATAATAATAAAGATTAATTTAATAATAATAATAACAAATTTTAAAACATTCAATTTATAGTTGGTAAGTTAAAAAGTTCAGTGATATACCTAATTAATTTTGCTACCATTATTCGTGGTAAAAACAAAATAACTTCTCACTATATCTACCAACCAACCAAAGCTATACGCGTATCAGCCACAATACTAACCAATTTTATATTGTTCGGTAGGATGTTTAAGAATCTAAATAAACTCTTGGTGAAAGGAATGACTTAGCATAAATATTTTTTTACAATTTTCCGCATTTTGTCAATACAATTCAAATGGATTTACTCGATCTAAGAGCAGCTAACTCTATATGAGACCACCTCAAGTAGGATGACTAAAGGAATCTGAAACTACTAAAAAGTTTACTTTCTCTCGTTTGCTTTCTTTTCTACTTTATTTGCTGTTTCCTCACTTCTTTCAATTTACTTTTTGTCTTCGACCAAAACGGCAATTTGAATCAGCAAAGTCAATTTCAATTATTATGTTTCTATCTGGGAGTTTGCCATAAAGTGAATCAAGTTCAGCTATTTTATTTTTCCACTGAGATGAATGTCGCCAACAATATTTTAATTAATTAACTAATAATTTTTTAATTACGTCCCTGGAATCCTATATAATTATAAATATTGTTGAGGTTCTCAAATCTCAACTTGATGGTTCCTATATAAATAAGAACACAAACACTGGTTCAATAAAATGTATTTGATTATAACAATTACAAATATAGTTAAAAATAAAATTAACAATCACTTCACATATATTTCAACCTGTATTGTATATATATATATATATATATATGTATATATATATATATATATATATATATATATATATATATATATATATATATATATATATATATATATATATGTATATGCGTGTGTATGTATGTATGTGTATGTGTGAATGTCTGCAGCTTCCTGAGCTCGGATATGTAAAATAGGTATGCTCTAAATTATGCTGCAATATCAATTTCTGAACTCATCTTAGAAGCTCTTATTTTTTGGGTGATTTGACTGAGAAATCAGTCGACTTATATATGAAATCCCTGTTGACACTCCATTTTGAATGTCAATAAACTCTTCTATTAAAACAATATTTCTATATTAAAAATAACAGGCACTTATTACACTAAAAAACAAAATAAACAATCCTGCACCCGGTGCAATTAAAAACAAACAATTGGTTAAATTATGTCTCTAGATTATTGACATTAAACAACCACAGTTGTTCTCTCCCATGCCTGCAATCGAATTGTTAAATTATATTTTGTGTTTAAATGGAAATGTTATAAATTCTAAGTTCCAATTGAAATAAACTTATTATAGCTATTTTTAGATATTTCAGTCAACCAATTATAAACATTTTTTGATCATAGATTTTTTAATGAAATATTTAGATATATTTTAAATAATAAATTGTTGTCCAATTACAATAATGTTTAGCAATAGTAACATTAATAGCAATAATAATAATAATAATAATAATAATAATAATAATAATAATAATAATAATAATAATAATAATAATAATAATAATAATAATAATAATAATAATAATAATAATAATAATAATAATAATAATGACAAAAAATAATAATAACGCTCAGAAAATTAAAATAAAAATATATTAGTATTATTCATAATTGTAGATGGGTTTATTTTTTTTAATATAAGATATCACCAAGAACCATTAAATCAATAAAAATAAAATATATAATTACATAAATAAATAAGTTGATTAATGACATCCAAATTGTTAATAATAAGTTATCACAATAATGTTTATTCTTTTCATCGCATAGATATCATCATCATTGACCATTGTCCACATGTACATTTACTCTGTACCTATTTGTTCCTATTATGTAGTATTTGAGCTTCAGAGTCTTTAACGTTCTTCATTCTTCTAACAATATTATTTTCATCTTTCACTTTATATTTGCTACCTGGTTTTACTCTTCCCATTGAAATATTGATCTTTAGATAAATTTAATTCTAATTAATTCTTGCACTCGAACCCGCACCTTTAAATTTTACTTCTGCATTCCTATGCAAAACCGTAACAGCATGAATTCATGACCAAATCAGAGTCAATTCTCGCTACTTATATTTACTTCTACAGCAGAAAAGTTCTTGCTACAATATTCTTAAGGTAAAAATTGGCATTAAGTATTTTAGGTATTTTGGCTATCTGAGCAAAATGAATAGTCGCTGCTAAGTGGGAGAAGTAAAAAAATCTTAATACTGTTTATGAAATATTTATGAAAAGCTGGGTGTATGGAAATCGCTTTGATTAAAAGAAGTGCCGTACGATAATCAACATAAAACGGGAAATGATGATGGCTAAATCCAAATTTATTTCGATACACGGAAACATATATAATAAGCGACACCATCATCCGTCTCAATAGTTGATCCTATCAATAAATCCTATGATTTCTTTGATATTTGCGGGAATTTAAGTGTAACTTTTTACAAAAAATTGCACCAAAGTCAACACTTGTTTTAAGCAGGTATGTATTACAGAAAATTCTTTTAACTGGAAGTACCGTAGAGAAATCCTGAAACACTGAGTGTGCCATGAAAATAAAAGGTTTGGGAATCACTATTCTTCAGTGTATATTAATGAGCAAATTGGCTTTAGCATGACATTATAACTATGTGGAAGTACATTATAACTATGTGGATTGTTCCTCTTATGGTGGACTTACCTGATTAATATAGGAAATGTTCTATTTTTCGAAAACTATAACATGATCATTTTAGAATTGATAACCAATTTCAATGACCTGATTAAAAAGTTTTAAAATCATCTAACTTTTTCCTTTGGATACCATTTAAGGGTTATCAGCCCAATTTTATATCAAATATGCATTTCAATTTCTTTGTTTAAATTTGTGATGCTTCACCCGTATGATATAGTATTTTTTCATTTTATCTAATGCTGAACTTATTCTCAATAATTTTCGCATATTTCTTTTTAAACCGTTTTCAAATCCCATAGATTTTTCAGCACAGTAAGCGATTCCGAAAGGTATCCTGGACACAAAGGATTCGCAGGCCTCAACTGAAGGTCACTCTACTATTTTACCAGACCCCACTGAAAAGAAAAATTGAAAATTCCTTTTTAACATTTATAATAAGTTTGAAAAATATAATCAATTCAACTAAAATTTATAGAAAATCGTTGTAGAATATGACAGATATAGATGATATTAAAGGGTTTTATCACTCCCACGAAGATATGAACAACTGGAGTGCGAGATTACTTGAAAATGTTGACCATTTGTCTTTGATTATGAAAATGATTGATAATAGTCAATCAGAATTGTTGCAAGCTCAAATAGATTTACAAGATGGTCAAAATCAGATTCGAAAACTCGAAATCTTTTTACAAGTTGGCAACAGTGACAATTTCGAAAAGGAAAATTCCGCGTCATATTTCAGAAATTGTGTTCAAATAAATAAAAATAACGATCAAGAATCAACGAAAGCAAATAAATTTTTTTTTAATCTTTAATTTTCTATTTTTGTAGATAATGGAGCTACAAAATGAAATCACTCTCGTTCAAAAAGACAACCGAAACGTTAAAAAACACTTGGAGAGTGTATTTTTATCAAACACACAATTACAAAATGGGATAGAATGGATTAAAAAAGAAATGAAAAAGAAAGATCAGATCATACAATCAATGAAAGAAGAAATGAAAAAATCGGAAAATGGAAAAAAAGATTTGGAGTCAACAATTGTGAAATTGAATTCAGAAGTAATTTATTTTGTCGGAGCAACTATAGTATACGCACCCCTGTAAAATAAACTTTTATTCATAAATTTATGACTGAGACCCTATTATTTTTATTATATATATACTAGTAGTTTATCAGACAAGATAATTTGACCCTCTAGGGGTACTGTTACCAAGTACATTGGAAGCAAAAATTTAGAAATACTATACTATAGTTCAACCATTTTTTCAAATAATATTTTTCATACTAAAATATAAAAAGGGAAACTTTTAAAATTATAATAAAAAATATATTTTTTCAGACAATTTNAAATTTTAAAATGGGGCCGTCCATAAAGTACGTCACGCTATTTTTGACCATTTTGAAACCCCTCCCCATGTCACAAACTGTCACAAATCTCGGACCCCCTCCATTAAAGTACGTCACACTTTCGAAGAAAAATATTTCTAATTAACACCTAATTAAAATTAATCTAAATATAATATAATATTTCATAAATTTTACTAACCACCTGGAAGACTTAAACGGGTGATTGGTCATGATATTGTTTTTTTATTTATTCATAAAAATCCGACCGGCCTGAAATAAACATAGCCAATTACCTAACCCTCTGAACCCTAGGATACTATTCCCAATCCCTCCGATACGCATTTCATGCTATTTTGACATAAAACTAATTCAAATGTTTTACAAAATTTTTGATATTTATTTTTAAAGCTATTAAATTCTACTAAAAAAATAAAAAAAAATTAGAAATAAAATTAAAAAAAATAAATATGTGATGACATTACATGGACTGAACCCCCTCATCCCCCGTCACATTTCCTTACACCCCCACTGGAGCGTGACATACTTTACGGACAGCTCCTAATAATAAATTATTAGTTATTGATTATATTTTTATATAAACATTTCCACATATTCTATATAAACAGTTTGAATCCATTTATTCATGTCACTAATTAAAAGTAGTATATAGTATTGTCATAACTGTTGTTAATCCATAATTCTGCTCCAAGAAGATTAAGTCATGCGCTCTACCCAGGTTTTTTTAGCCTTATCCATCGGACATTCTCATTCTCATAATTCAGATCGTGGACTTCCTCTTCTGAGAGTAGATCACTGGTTCTTGAATATTTTCCTATTTTCCCGAAAGTGATATTATCTACCATATGACTGGAGGATATAGTCTCGCATGAGTATTTTATACGAGACGCCGTTCATATCCTGAAAAGACAGCATTGAATTGATTATTAGCAAGTTGATATCAACAGCATTTATAAAAACTCCATAAATATAGCTCACAGTTCTTTTTTGCACTATATGTCATTGTTTGAATGGATAGCTATCAAGTGCCAATGGCTACTTCTTACGAAGTCTTATGTCATTGTAGTTTCTGCCCTCTTCTTACCAAGTTTTTCTAGCAGTAGCAATACGTAAAAAACATTTTCGCCGTCCACGTCAATACATTTATCAACATGAACTTTCAATCTCCTTTTCCTATTCTAAGAGAGGTAAAAACGTCTCATGGAGCTGAACTCTGTTACTTTTGTCTCTTTCGCTTCACACTATCCCTTTATCACACATTTGTTGTGCTTGTCAATTTTCTGTTGGTGCCATTCTTTCAGATTCGAATTGTCTGTTACTATCTGAGCGTCCAATACCCTTGCCTTTTTACTATTCATACGTATTATATTTAGCTTCAAGTAAATTGTCCGGAATTTCCAGAGTCATAGTTACTTCCACCACTAACTTTTAGATTTTTAAACTAACTACTGCAATAAGTTATATTTTAGTGATTAATGAAAAATTTAAAAATCAATATTTTTCGAGGAAAAATAGAAGCAGATGACAAATGAATGAAAACCCAATTCTTTTCAAAAACAAAATCGCTGAATTCGACAGGCATATTAGGAACTATAAAGCTGCGGTAAAATAGAAAAAAATTATATTTATTGATTTAGAGATATCATAGAAAATGTCACACAAAAATAGTGAAATAAGAATAAAGATGGCCGATGTCGGAACAACTGATAAAAACAAAATAATTGTTAGATGATGAGGGCAGACCCATCACTACA
>CAUHTR010007905.1:106369-132822 GCA_959609185.1 Schmidtea polychroa
AATTCTAATATAAAGATAGACTTAAATTAATTATGCACAAAAATTTTAGTATAAAAGCAACCCGCAAAATCAGTTTAATCGCTAAAAATTAGCGTCTTGACTATTCGAAGGGTAATTCGGAGAATAATTTAAAACAGAAACAGAACAAAACGTTTCACAAGATTTTTAAAGGGTAGCAGTAATACATAATACGCATGACACAACATATTAACAGAAACATAACCCGCACCCATTGTAGATCAGTTGATTTCGAAAGTTGGAAAATTGAATCTAATTGTACATAAAAAGGTGAATTTTGGGTGAATAAGGGTCGTTTTGAAGGTTTACGTGACACATTTGATTTTACAAGATATACATGGTTTACTATTTGTATGCATACAACAACACAGAAATACAAGATACAGGCCAAAAAGGCAAAATATTTAACAAGCACAGAACGTATTCATCACTGATAAGAGGGCGATGCAGGCGATGTAAATCATCGGGGCCCGGGCCCTTAGGGGCCCGCGATATAATCATATTTGGCATTTTTATATAATTAAATAATTTTAAAAATCTAAGTTTGTGATAATTTAAGTTTATATGTATCATGGAATTTCATAACTAATAAATAGGATAACGAAAACAAGTGTTTTTAAAAAAATATATCAGTTTGTAATTGCAAAGAAGGCCCGTACTGACGAATTGCATCGGGGGCCCGGCCTGGCTCTCGACGGCCCTGAACGTATTAACGATAAACAAAAATGGCAGTAAACACTATTCTCATAAAATAGTTTTATAGCTTTATTACGAAGGCTATTACAACAATAATAAATATGATTTAAGTTATAAAATGTAAATTTAAACTTCACAATGAAAATATTTTTCATTAAAATTTTCTTTAGGTAAATGTCTTGAAACTTCCAAATAGGGAAAGTTTGCACCTATTGAAGGCTAAGACATATTCACGAGACATGATTGAGTCAATGAGTTATTCACCTAGTGATGAGTTATTGAAAAAAATGAAAGAATATGAAGTAACAATTAAAGAACAGGAAAATAAAATCTATCAATATTCAGAAAAAAATAAAATAATCGAAGCTCAAGTGATTTCTACAAGACAAAATTTTCACAAAGAAATGCAGTGCTACGAGGAAAAAGTGAAAGAAGTTATTGATAAAATGAAAACACAAAAAGATAATTTGGAAGAACAATCAACTAAGGTATATTTGCTTTTTGTATTTTATCCATTAAATTTGAAATTTACTCTTATAAAGAAACCTTTTGATTACGGAAAACCCCAGAACTTTTATCTACTTAAGGACTTTCTATCATGTGTCTAATTGCAAAATATTGGGCGATCTGTTATAACAACTGGTACATGTGGGGGTCTCTAGATTTTTTATGACTAAATAGTAAAAGAAGAAGGTAGATGGATTTTATTTTATATTTGACAAATATTCTTATGACCATCTTGAGGCTACCTCAAACATTTAATACATTTACCCCTTTCGTTAGAATATGCATTCTTAACTTAGGAACGATAACCAAAACATATACAAGAAAATCCTTTTCCTAAGATTTACGACTGTAATAAAATTATTTTCCAAGTGATAATTAGTAATCTAATCTGTTCCAATTTGTAACAAAAAATCATTTGTCTTTTTATATCTTTTCACCACCATCTAACAAAAATGCACTGAACACAATCTTCATTTGATGCGGAATTTATAGACTCTAATTTTATGCATCGTGTTTGTAAATATTATTTTTCTTATTTTTCTCCTCGCATAACATTTTTAAACTTTCTATATTGTAAGGTCTTACTTATTGTCAAAAGTTCTTATTTATTGCCATTTTTGTTAATGACACACACACATTTATTATTGAATAACTTTTCTTAATATTACTGAGGCTGTTATTTTTTCTCATTTAGACACTCATCTGTTGGCTTTTGATCAAAAAAAATACACACAAAGGGAAAATTATGTGCTTTTATAATAATAAAACAGGCAATTGGATGATATTTCAAACGTTTTATCCCATTCCATCTTGCCCACGAGCATGAGAGTAGCAAAGAGAAGTGTAAATTATGTCTTATCTATTAAAATTTCAATTTTAAACGTTTTTCAAAATTTTGAAAATAATAATTATGAGGAAGTTGAAAGATTCTTAAAAATTAATTAGAAATTTTGTTAAAATTAAAATATATTTTTATTGAAAAATATTTTAAAAGAAAAACTGAAATTTGTTTAAATAACAAAAATAAGAAGAGACAAGTTTTTGAGTGTATAATTTTGAGTGTATAAATAAAATTTATGGAATTCTTTAGTGATTTGAAAACGGATATTAATGTTCTAACGGATGAGAATCCTAATAATAATAAATAATCAGAAATTATGGGATATATAAAAGAAAAGATCAAAAGACAGAAGTTATTAATTGAATTATTAAATTAAAAGTTAAATTTTTTAAGTATTCATGAAATTGATAAAAAAATTGATAGAAGTCATGGAACAGGAGAAAATTACTACAATAACAAAACTGTTATCCTCTAAATCATTACTAAAAGAAAGCATTTCAGGAGAACTTTAAAAATACTTTACCACATTATTATTATTGAATCGTTTTATAAAAATAAGTATGAAATCATATTTTGTTTGGTATATTACTATAAATTGACAAATATATGCATTTGTACCCAGTCTCATAACATTATTCGTTCTAGAATTAAGGATTCATATATGATGACTATAACCATCATTTATGGTAATGTGTTAAACATAAATCTTACCTTATTGAAAATAAATCATATTTAGTTCGAAATTCCTAATAAATACGACAGTTTCATTTCATTAAAAATATTATTAACATTAAAAAATTGTAAAGATTTTCAAAAAAATGTAAATTTAATAAGAAATATAACTTACAAATTACCAACTGTTCATAATATTTGTCGTTTGACGCACATAATGAATAACAGCTGGCGTAGTAACACATTCGAAAGTAATCATAAATTTCCAGTTGTATTACCATCTGCTTACAGTAATTCACAGTAAACGCTTAAGTTTATTTTTATGTCTTTGTAGCATTGTTTTTTTCTATATTTTTATGCAATTATTTAATAACCGAGAATGATAAATATTTTTAAAATTATAATAATGAAAAAAGAAACTTGAAAATATTTTATGAATAAATTAATATAAAAAATTAAAGTGACCAGACGTCCCGGATTATGCAGGACTTTCCCGGATTTAAATCGTATGTCCCGAATTGAAAATTGTCCTGGAAAGTGTCCCGTATTGCACATCTTACATTATTATTGCAATCTATTTGTAAAGTAACTTTTCCAATTAAATAACACTGCTTTGGTTTAACTGGTAACAATCATTTAAATTCAAAAATTCAAATGTTTCAATTCAAGTATGTCATAAGCTTTTTGCGAATTCACATTGCTTATGTATTTAAAAAAATCTATTTCTATAATTGCTATTTCAGTTTAAAAAGTTTAAGCGTACAAAATAAAAGTGCAAAGTTTAAATTTCTTTTATAATTGTGTCCGCAAAAAGGTTTGTATTTATATTTTCATTAATTTTCAATAGGTATATTACTTCTAATATAAATTCTAAATAAAAAAATTAATCTCAAATTCCAAGAAACGCCAATGTATTTACTGTATTTACTGACGAGTTGAAAAAGGAATGTAGTGTTCACTGTGATATATGTAACAGCGACTTCTCGATTGGCTGGGGTGGTAAAAATGATATAACCAGACATGTTTCATAGGATAAACATAAACGACCATTATTAGCTTCAGCTTAAAATTTCAGCATAAAATATATGGTCACTTTAGTCTAGTATAAAGTAAACAGACGTCCCGGATTATGCGGGTTTGATTTGAATATGTCCCGCATTTCAATAAAAAATATCTGGTCACTTTATAAAAATAATAGTGTTGCCAGACTATTTTCATATTCACTCTAATTTGATTTTATACTTTACGGAATTCATAGAAAGCAAAAGAAAAAAAACTAATTAAATGATAACTAACTCGTTATTATTAATGAAATTTAATTTTCACCAAATTATAGTGATTTTTTTTAATTTTTCAAGACATTTTGAGGCACCCCTCATTGAAAATCTCTCGATTTCCTAATACTAATCATAATTACAATTTTCAAAAACTATAAATTTTTAAATTATTTTAATTTATTTTGCATCATAAAACCAATTTCAACGATTTCTACAATATTTGCTCAATTCATTTTCTTTCGATAAGTTTTTATTTACTTTGTGATTTATTTTATAATATCAAAATTAAAATGAAATTATAAATTTTAAAAATTCATTTTTTATTTTTCCTCTAATAAAATACATTCTTTATATTTTCTATAGTTTTTGGATAAATTAACACTAATCAATTTTGTGGTTACTTTTCGGAAATAATGGAAAAATATATTTTATATAAATCTTAACTATAACATTTTTAACATGTATGTTTGCTTGTCATCTTTTCCTCTTATACAAACTAGGTTAGATGGCAACACGTATTTTTTTCTAAATTATTTAAAATTGTATTAAAACGCCTCGTTTGCATGACAGGTTTGCGATATCTTAATCTAGCATCGGTTTAGGTACTTCCGCGTTATCTTACCCCCAAAAATTAAATTATAAAATACAATTAAAATAACAATATAAAAAATGAGAGAATACATTATTGATGACGTTATTGAACATTATTGAAGATGAATTTATTAAGGCTATCTGTGATTTATGTGATTATGTGATTATGTGAGTTTTGTGGCGCAAACGTGTTATAAGCAACAGTGCCGATGTGTTCGACACTATTCTCAACGACATTGTGGTTTTCTGGCCACCTGGATGACCATTTACAAACTCTTTACAAACATTTGCTGAGTTTGTAACTGTGATTTAGAAAATAAATATAATAATTATATCTGTTCTTTTTTAATTTAATTTTTGGGAGTAAGATAACACGGAAGTACCTCGGTTTATAGCGTAGCAATAGAAAAATTATAGAACATAAAGTTTAAAGTGGGTAATGAACCACTTGACAGTCACAGTAAGTAAATAATAAAAATATTAAACTTTTCATCATTTCTATTAATAATAAGTCATATTTATGCGGAACATTAATATCATAATTCACAATTTTTTTTCACTTAACATATTTTTTAAATGAACCTTGCAACATTGTATACCAATAACAAGATAAAAATATAATATAAAAATAAAAATATCATTTAATTTAATCTAAACTTATAGATCATTATTTATGCTAAATAAATTCAAATATTGATCGATAACCTGAAATGAGATGAAAATAAAATGGACCAATAGTGAAAAGAATAAAAGATTTAACTGATAACATAAATATATAGTAAAATATTGATTTGTCTATATTTTTTTAAGTTAATTAAAGACTTGAAGATATCAAAAAGAACAATTTCGGAAATCAATGAAAATTATAAACAAATTCAGCAGCAACTTGGCATGAAAGAAGAAGAAATACAAACATTAAAATCAAAACTAATGGAAAAATTTCAGCTTGAAGATCGTGAAAAACTATTAAAACGGGAATTGGATGAGAATCTTATCCACATTCGCAATTATAAGAATCAAATTATGGAGCTGAACTTAGAAAAAGACAAATATTTCAATAAGAATTGCGAGCAAGATATTACTATTCGACATTTATTGAATCAAATCAAATCATTGCAAAACCAGTTTAAAGTAAGTTTTACTTATCTAAGGTATCTTTGAATAATTATATTAAAATATTGAATTAAATTAATATTAAGGGCAGCGCCGGCTTAGGAGCGATGCAAATATGGCAATGCATAGGCGGCAAATTGACCGAATTTTTTTTACGTTTTTTAAAATTTTATTTAAATAATTTTAAAAAATATTAAAAATTATAAAATGTTCTAATTTATATTAATATTTTGGCTAATTTTAATATGACTTTAAGAATTTGTATAAAAAATTTACATAAGGATAGATATCTATAATAATAATTAATATCAATATATTTAATTTTACATTATTGCTATCAATCAACATTTGCGTTAGGTAGGTACAAATCCCCCCATTTATTATTTATAAAATTTAAATAAATAATAATCATTAAATAATATTTAAAAACATAATATTATTATAAAATAAAATCTTTTTAAAAAAATGGATACTGACAGATTAACTTACAAACAACTATTTCAACATACGTTGACCGATGATACTGCGTTTCTATACGCTCAAGAACTGGGACTATTGCCACGCAATAAGATATGTATGTGCGATACAAAAATGAAGGTACGATCAAAATCACAGGGTGAAAAACGTCGTTTTTATTTTCGATGTCCAACCAGGATATGTAGAAAAGAAATATCTACATCAAAAGGAACTTGGTTTGAGAATTGCCACTTAAGTATATCAGTACTTATTGAGTTCACATATTTTTTTATACGTGACAAACA
This sequence comes from Schmidtea polychroa, assembly GCA_959609185.1. Taxonomy (NCBI): domain Eukaryota; kingdom Metazoa; phylum Platyhelminthes; order Tricladida; family Dugesiidae; genus Schmidtea; species Schmidtea polychroa. Next base: position 112,846 of record CAUHTR010007905.1, read on the forward strand.
AGAGCAGTCTGAACTACAATATCAATTGGGTATTGGTAGTTCGCATACTGTTGTCGATTGGAAGTACTTTGTCGTGAAGTGATGGTAGAACATTTTTTGCGTAATACGGAACGCATTGGAGGACCTGGGCATGTGGCGTCAGAGATTTGGCCGTTCGTTTGAGAAATTTATTGAATGTGTAAAGGACGTTTATCATATATAAATATGATTATTACATGTTAATTCTTATTATTTTTTATTATATAATATTTAATTAAATAATAAATGGGGGGATTAAAGCGCATAAGTACCCAAATTTATATTTAATTCAACTATCATTACATTTTCAGTTTTTAATTAAATTTAATGTAGAAAAAGTAAAAAGTTTTTTAATTATGGACAAAAGAAAAAAACTATCTGGTGCTGAATATCGTAAGCGAAAAGTTCAAAAGGAGTTGTCCACGAGAAACCAAAAAGGCGGTTTAAGAAATTTTCTAAACACTGCAGAAACATCAAGAAAATATCTTCTGATTGCCTGAGTATGGACACAGATGTAACTTATGAAAATGGTAATATTGAAATATTAACCCTACACTGCATGACTTTTTATATTTGATAGGAAAAAATGTTCACTTAAACTGTAAGACGTTTTAAAAATTGATTTGGTAATACAAAACTATTGAGAATTACATTACGGTTTTTTTGTATTATATTGCAAATATAGCCAATACAATGTAATATGAGAGAACATTTACCGAGAACAAGAGCGAGACAGTTTTTATTCTAATAAGATAATTGTGTATCACCAGTGATACAATATGCAGTGTAGGGTTAATTGAAAATGAGGTATATCCTTATCCAATAAGTGAAACTATGACCAGCAAAAATAATAAAACTGGACCAAACGATTATTCAGATATCGGGAAATGGCCATAAAATACTGCACCAATAACCGATTTACTGGTTCAAATCGGACAGATGAGAATCATAGACTATGATTTTCTTGTATCTATTGATAAAAGTGGAAATAAAAGAAAATTTTGCATCGAAAACTATTTTAGAAAACTTCCTAATGGAGAGAAATACAATTGTGATTGATAAGTGTATTCAAAATCGAAAGACGTTTCATTATGTTTCTGCTGTAAGTTGTTCTCCGAATGGGATTCAACGAATGGGAAAACACTAATGGGAGATTGAATATGCATGAAACAAGTTCAGGTCACCAAGTCACGCTTCTAAACGTGGAATGATATGATTAACCCTTTGGACGCGTAAAGTGACTATAGTCGCCCGAATTTAATAATTAAAAAAATTTACCGCGTTGAAAGGGCTAAACGAATAAAGCACCGATCAACAATAAATTCAACGCTCCAAAAAATGAATGAAAACAAAATGTTTTGGAAAAGCGTTTTAAAACGACTGTTTCCTTTAATTAAGTTACATGGCTCTCAAAATATTGCAAAGGCAATTCAAATAAATTATTCAAAGACGACAAGGGAATTTTTTTGAAAATCACTGAGTTCTTGGCAAAGTTCGATCCAGTAATAAAACAACATTTAAGATGTATAAAAAATAAAGCAATATATCAGCACTATTTAGGAAAAAATATTCAAAATGAAATTATACAGATTTTGGGCAAACCCGTTAAAGAAAAGATAATATCTCTATTAAAAGAAAGTAAATATTATTCTCTGATTGTCGACTGTACACCAGATATATCGCACATAGAATAAATGCCATTAATCGTACGTTTTGTACCAATTTTATCGTTTCCCGATAAACATGGTAATTATGTTAATGTCCGTGAGCATTTTCTGGGATTTGTAGATATTTACAGCAGCACAGGAGCTGGCATGTTTGAGAAAATTCTAGAAATTTCAAATGAATATGAAATATCTTTATCTGAGGGCAAAGTTACGACAACGGATCCAATATGCGAGAAAAGCATAGCGGAGTGCAAAGCCGAATATTAACATTAAATTCTAAAGCGTTTTTCGTACCTTGCGCCGCACATTCTTTGAATTTAGTTGTCAATGATGCAGCAAGCTGTTGTATAGAGGCTGTAACTTTCTTCGATATTGTACAACATCTATACGTTTTTTTCTCGTCCTCTACACAAAGATAGGATATCTTAAAACAAATGTAAATGGGCTGTCATTAAAAGGACTTTGTGAAACCAGATGGGCAAGTCACATTGAAGCACTAAAGCCAATTCGATTCTAATTAAAAGAAATTATAAATGATCTTAATGCATTTTTGTATGAAGCAACGAATGTGACAACTCAAATAGCAGGCAAAAATAAATCTGAAGCAATTTCCATTTTGGGAAAAATGGAATGTTTTAAATTTATTTGCAGCCTGATTGTCTGGTATGATATTTTAAGTCAAATAAATATTACAAGCAAAGTACTTCAGAAAGAAAATTTTAATATTTCGGAAACTACAACAATACTTCCTAATAATATTGACTATTTTAAAAAGTACAAAACAGATGATAAGTTTAATGAAGTTATTAAAGAGGCCAAAATAATTGCACTACAATTAGAAACGGAGCCAGAGTTTGAGCAAATAAGAAATCGTCGCAGATGAAGTACCGTATATACTCGTGTATAAGTCGAGAATTTACGTCAAATTATCAAGTCAAAATAGCCACTTAGACTTATACGCGGGTCAAAAGACGTACAAATTAATTTTTAATGAAATCATTAAACCTTTTTTTTATTTTTGTTACTTCGACTTATACGCCGGTTTCCAATTTAGGACTTAAAAACCTCTTAAAATTTACTCGACTTATACGCGAGTATATACGGTAATCAATGATGCAGCACAAAATTTTAAGAATATTTTTTTTAATAACATCCTTGATCAAGCAATTGCGTTATCAAATGATGGGTTTACGTTGATTCAGGAGCACAATAAAAATTTTAAATTCATTTATAATTTAAAAGCAGAAATGAGTGATGAAGACCTTCGAAAAAATTGCATGGATTTGGAAATTTTGCTCGCAAATGGTGACCAAAAAGATATCCGGTTCCGATTTATACGATGAATTAAGATTTTTAAGAAATCCTATTAAAGAATCATGCTACACTCCTTCAAATATATTGGAATATATATCCTCAAATAATTTAGCATCACCTTTGGCCAATGTTTTTATAGCTCTAAGAATTTTTTTAACTTTGCCGATATTAGTGGCTAGCGCTGAAAGAAGTTTTTCAAAATTAAAACTAATTAAAACCTATATACGCTCTACGATGAGACAAGAACGATTAGATGCCCTGGCCACTTTGTCAATTGAACATGAAATTGCCAAAAATTTAAATGAAGAGGAATTAATTGTCAGGTTTGCCACTATAAAGCCTCGAAAGAATAGTTTTTAAATCTACATACCAAGAGCAGTAAGTATATCTTATGATTTGGAAATTTCTTGAAGATTAGATTACTAAATTATGATTTTCTTATTTATAGGTTTTATTGTTAATGGATTTAATGAACTCTTAAATATTGAATAAAAATATAAATAACTCCTAAATTTTAAATAAATATATTAATATATTTTCCCAGTATTTTTATTATTAAAAAGTTTTAGAAATAATATGGGGGCGGAAAAATTTATATGTGCACAAGGCGCCACAACTATTGAGCCGGCGCTGAATAAGGGGCTACTACTAAGGCAACCAATCCTCTAAGGTGCTTGCGACTCCTTGATTGCCTACTTACTGGTTTTACTAAGTTGACCATACACTTCTATAAATTATAATATTCTATTCATATTCAATAAGCATGCATAATTTGATTTTTCGTATAAATATCTAATGTAAAGACTTTTATACTGAGCCCTGAGTTCAAATATTCTAAGAAATATTGATTATTTCATGTTAAATTTGAAAACTTTGAAAATAGTGAAACTTCTAAAACATTTACATATCATTTTGTAAAGAATTTAATTCTGTGCCAAACAAACAAAAGTAGTTTGAAAACTAGTAAGTATATCATAAGGAAAATTGATGATGACCCGAAAATTCAGACATCATTTTCTGGAAAATATGATTTCCTTTATTAAAAATATTAAAATTTGAAATTTAAAATATTGATCTGAATTTTAACAATTTAAACAAATATATCTTGAAAATAATTCAACTATTAATTATCATCACAAATCTGTATTATAAAGACGAGAAAGAGAAATTAATAATGAATTCAAATCAAAATTATTATTAGGGAAATTTAATAAATTGATGTTTTATATATACTAAAAATTGTGTATAAAAATTCGCTTTCGCCGAAAAATTATAAATTATTAATTAAATATTTTAATTAGACATAATTATTTAAAAAACAATATTTCGTTGAAATACCATTTGAAATAACATATAGCTCATTTCCCCCACCATTGTGGAATACAGAATATATAAATAAATCTCTCCAAAACTAGAAACTATTATAAAATATCCGTGAAATTTGTTTTAACAATTAAATATATGTTTTGGCATTACTTCAAAAATAAATTGGATATTAAAATATCGCGTAGTAAGGAGAATTTATTATTATTATTATTTTCGGCCTTGGAGGTTCGTCATAACTCATTGTTGGTCAGAAAGCTCATGTATGCATATTAATTTAGGAAGTGGTTCAGTCAAACCAAATGAATCTCAGCACCTTTCGATATTTGGGACCAATTTTAAAGAAACACTTTGGTATTCGTTATTTGATATTTTAAAGTCGATTTAACGATAACATTCGAATAAAAATGTCACACTGTAGATTAAAATTAAGTTATTGTAAAATTTTAAAATTTACATGTAGAATAATTACAGAAAAATACACAGAGGGATAAAATACTAATTATGTTAGAACACTGACGCCATTATTATGTTACAAACAATTAATGTTATAATAAATCCAAGCTAATAAAAATTAGTATAAAATATGATATGAGTAAATGGATTGGGCACCGCTGGATCAAGTACCCCTCCCCGGCCGGAAAAAAATTAAAATTTTTTAAAGTACATTTAAACAAAGGCTCATTAAAGGTCAAAATTTTATTTTAAAATCCAAATTTTATTTTCAAGGTTATTTCTAAAATGAATTTTTTGAGAGTTCCAAACCATGTATTTTATTGAATAAGGACTCATTTTAAAAGATTTTCAAAGGGCTTTTGATACGCGCACAGGGATTATTATTATTATTATTAGGGTTAGATTATATAATTTTAATATTGTTGTATACACACAAATATTTTAAATATAATTTAATTGTATATAATTTGAATAATTTCGTGAATATTCGATCACTTCAAATAAATAACAAGACATTGTATGTTAAAATTGTTAATTCAATATACTAAATGCTCACTGATGTCCTTGTTGCGTAAATAAGTGTATAATCAAAATTAATTTTGATAAACAGTGATTAATTTTATAAAACATTTTCTAACAATTAAAACAAATTCATTTAAAATAGTTCACAGATTATAAATCAAATTACATTAATTAATTTTTACAATTTGTTTATATGCTTCAATAATTCCAGGTAGTAAAGCAGCCTCTTGATCAAAATGCTTGGAATGAATCAAATAGTACAAGCAGTATCCTGGAAAGAAATAACCTATCAACTCCTGTCAGCCCCTCTACTACCGAAGGTCTAAATGATCATACACAGTCGCTCACAAATTACATTATTAATATTAATAACCGATCAAATGAAAATAATTGCGAGAATGACAATTTTAAACAAGAAGAAACTGATGCACTTAATCATTCTGATTTTGATGTTAGTTTACAATAATTTTTGCTTACTATTATTCAGACTAATTATCATGAAATATTTTTTTCTTATCACATATATTTTTGTCAAACACAATTCTCTCAACCATCATCGTATGTCATAGATTCAAAATAATTACTATGATGATCCACATATTTTACTAGATCAATGTGACAAGATATGGGTTAAGCAATATTCAATGCTTTGCATCATCGACATCAAACTTGCTTCCATTAAATTGAAATACCCTTCGATGACAAGTTCAGGCTTAGCTTTGATATCCAGACAAGAATTCATTTCTGTAGCAAACACAGGAACTTATTTTAAAATTATTTTCCAACAATAATAAGTCGATTTTTCTAAGTAATATTGAAATTCACGCTAAAACAGATAAAAACGACAGTTAAAATAATCAAATATATAAATGAAATTCTATTTCTGGTATAATTCAAAATTTATGTGTAAATTTCAAAGTATTTTGTGTTAGAAAAATGTTTCACCGAAAGAAATAACTAACAATATTGATAAACAAATTAATTATATTTCCTGACCATATTAAAACAAATTAATTATTTTAATATTAAAATATTTTCATTCTGACAAAAGATAAAAAATTTACTTTTAATCGACACAAAATTTTGGTCTTTTGTCAGAATGAAAATAAATGAAATATCATTACAGGTTTATGTTTTGAGTTATTATTAATACATTTAGTCAGAGGAAAACACCATACAGAAACTTGCCTGTTTGATTAAAAACGATCAGTTTCAGTATTCTAAACGATTTACGACTTCAAAAAGCCCTGAAATTTACACGGAAATTAAACATACAAATGACTTTTTAATCCATGATGACTTTTCAAACTATTTGGAAGAGCAACTCAGATTAATTAAAGTAAAAAATATATTTGTAAATATAAATATTTACATTTTAGAATTTTAAATAATCTAATTTTAATATATTGATAAAGAAATAAATGATAAAATAAGCCTTTCATGCAAGTTTATTATATGAAAATTTACATTCATTTGTTAACATTTAATTTACACAACTATATAGTCCGGTGACTGATTCCCAATGATAACGCCGTCTTCATTTGTTGAAAAAAAGTTGGGCTTTGCAAATGAAAACCTGGCGTTTGTCCATTTGCGTTTTCTCGTTTTCTCCAGTATTCATGGTTGAAATGTATCAGCGTTCGCTTTCCATGTTTCGAAATTCAAAATTTGCTGTCGCCATCGAAGATATAATTTTTTGGTTTCAAAGATTATTATATTACAAAAGTACTAAGCCGTCTTTAAGTTATATAAAATATTAGTAAAACTTCTAAATTACAATAATATTTTTCTATCTCACAGGGTTATTACTAATTATAAACAAAATTATTAATGATTGTCTATTATTGTCTATTTAGTTCCTTTGATTTAAATATATTTAATACTTAAATTATTTAGTTTTAATTAAATACAAGTTAGTACAGTATAATTATTATACCATTCTAAGTATTATTTTGTTTAAATTTGTAAATTAATTTATTTTTATTTTTTTATTTATTTTTTCTAATATAAAATTAGTATTTTGGATGAACAGTCCGTGGATGAATCGTCCAGGGACGAAAAGTCCTAGAACCAAATCTTCTTCATATGCTTGATGTAGATATTTTAAAAGGTCCGAAAGTTTAGTTCTTCTTTCGAGAACTCGTTGCTTCAATGCAGTTAAAAGTTCATTGCTTAGGAATGATTTTGTTTTTTCAAGTTCGGCGAACATAAATTTAAATGTTGCGTCTTCAGATAGAAGATTGGCATCTTCACGGCAAAGGGCTTCAACTGTTAGTTTTATTGGAAGAAGTGCAGAAATTGCTAAAAACACTTCATTGAACTCGGAATCAGAAAAATTAAAATCTAAATTAAAATCTATTATCGACTTATTTAGGCATCATATAAAAGCTTCCAAGTATTTCGATTAAATTATTCCATCCTGTTTTACAATCTAATATTAGACAGTATTCTTTGCCAAATTCACTAACTGCATATTTATATCCCTAACGACCACAAGCCTCCCACTGTTTTCATGTTTTATACCTATTTTTCCCCCATAAACGTAAAAAAAAACACTTAAAACCCCTAAAAACCTATATCTTTTAATTTCTTTATTCTGAAAACATTTTGGTTTCAAAATAAAGACTTAAAAAAAACAACAAAAATATTAAAAAAACAACAAAAATATTAATAAAACGGGGAAAAAAATACTGATAAAACTATGAAAAACGTTTGTCGGCTTGCGGTCGTTAGGGATGTCAACTAGCAAGTTGCTATTTGACTAATTTATAATTTTATAAATCTTAATCTTGAAGAATAAAAAATTTTATGAAAATAGTAAAACTGCTCTGAGAGGACAGTGGTATTTTTTTTTTTTTTTTTTTTTCACTGTCCTCTCAACAGTTTTTTTTTGATCCGGATCATTTTTTTTTTATTTCAACCTCTTTCGTTTATCAAATCTCTTCCAATATACAAGCTGGCCAGACTTATATATCAGAATCAATTCGATAATAGCAGCACACCTTATTATTCGCTTCTCGCTCACGAAGTCGATTTCATCGGCGTTTTAAGTGTGCTGCTCGAAAGTACAAATGAATTCGAAAGCGAATCCGAAAGAGGTCCGAAAACAACCAAGAAATAAATGTGCACATTATAGAATCGATCCGGGGGTGTTCGAAAGACTGGTGGCGATAATTACCGGTTCGCCACCATCACCCGTTTCAATATTTTTTTTTTCATATTTATGTTTAAAAATTAATTAATTAATAAATAAATAAATAAAATAAACAAGATTTATTTCCTAAGATACCCACACCATTTTTCAATATTATTTTCAAATTTTTAATATTATTTTATGTTGAAAAAAAAACTAACCTCAGACGTGATTTGAACCGCTAGCATTTGAACCACAATGCCAGTCTATTCCCACTGCGCTATCGGAGTTCGGATTTTTGTCATTTTTTAAATTTTTAATTAATAAAAAAATAAAATAAAATAAATAAAATAAAATAAAATATAAATCTAAGATACCCACACCATTTTCAATATTATTTTCAAATTTTTAATATTATTTTATGTTAAAAAAAAACTAACCGTAGTTAGGATTTGAACCGCTATCCATTTGAACCACTGTGCCAGTCTAGCCCACTGCGCTATCGGAGTTCGGATTTTTATCATTTTTTAAATTTTTATTATAAAAATGAATAATATAAATCTTAAAATTCAAGAAAAAAATAAATTAAATCTTGATTATAATAAAGAATTTACTCATGAAATCAAGAAAAATGATATTTTAAAAATCTCGCCAACTTCAGGATCTATTGCAAACTTAAATCGTAGGGGTGATATAGTTTTTCAATCTCTTCAAACATCAAACCCAATAGATATTTGTAATGCCAAATTATATTATAAAATTGAATTAGAAATTGAAGCAAACAAAGATATAACCCTAGAAAACAATTTCTTTCCAAATTTATTCTCCAACATGAGATTAAAACTAGGATCATCAGAAATTGAAACTGTTTTACATCCAGGAGTATATTCTACAATGTTAAATTTTATTTTGACTGGTTGTGATTATAAAAATGAATATGGTGAATTAACAGGTTGGATTCCTGATGTTAATAAAGGAGATTTAGATAAAGATGGTTTAGATATAAATTATGCTTACTATAAAAGAGCTGAACTTTATAAATCTAAAAAATTTGAAGGTTATTTTGAATTAAAACACTTGTTCGGATTCCTTCAAAACTATAACCGGGTGCTCCATAATGTTTTTATAGAACTCATCTGTAATAGACTAGAAGGTGATAAAAGATTGTTCTATGGAGCTGCAGATACAAAAGCTAAATTAAAATTATCAACACTTGAATTGCATATACCTGAATGGACATTAAATCCACATTCTGAAATCAAACTCCTTGAAAGATTAAATTCCAACAAATCTATAAATGTAAATTATTTAAATCGAATCTGTAGTGAATTTAGTATGACAGAGGGTTCAACATATTCTATAAAGGTAGCAAATTTAGCATACCGACCAAGATATATCTTGATTGGATTCAAAGAAACAGATTCATCTTTCCAAAAAAAAAACAATCTATTTATTCAAAAGATTGGAGATGATAATATAAAAACAATCCAAATTCAATTAAATAGTTCTTATTATCCAATAAATAGAATGGAATTTAATATTGAAAATAATGAAAACATATTCCCATATCTAAATTATATTGAAACATGTTATGATTTCAAAGTTGAACCGCAATTAAGTTTAGAAGATTTCAAAAATTTATATTCTATATTTTGTATAAATGTATCAGACCAAGATGATCGCCTAGCTATAAATAATGTTGATGTTACACTTCATATAACAAAGGATTCTAATTTTAAAGCTAAAGTATATACATTAATATTAGAAGAAAAGAAAATAGAAATGAAATTATATGGTGGAAAGATTTCAATTATTGAAAATGTTAGGGGAGATTCTTCATAAGTAGATTCCCCCATAAAAAAACTTTTAAAATGAGTAAATATTGGACATGTGAAAGTTGTAATTGTCAAGTTACAAAACACCATAAAGCAAGTCATCTTAAAACTAAAAAACATACGAGAGTTGATATTACAGGAGGTGATCTACAATCTTCAAAAACAACATCTTCAATATTAAAACCTTTTACTACAGAAAAATATCCAGGTGAAAGACATTTATTCCGTCACAATTATACTGGGCCAGGAACAAGATTAGATATTAGATTAGATGAAAATAATAATCCTAAACAAGGAGAAGAACCAATAAATAGAATTGATCAAGCAGCTTTAAAACATGACATTGCTTACAACTCTGAAGATCTTAGAGATAGACATGTTGCTGATGTGAATTTAATACATGATTTAAATAATATACAAAATCCATCAAGCAAGGAAAAGATTCAAAGAGCTCTAGTTAAATTAGCAATGAAAGGTAAGATTTTCATAGGCTTAGGACACAGTCCGATCACCATGGGTGCAAGACTTCCTAGGAAAGCAAAAGATGTTGCTAATAAAAAGATTATCGAACAAGCAGAGATTGAAAGATCCCTCGAGAGTACAGCCAAGACTAGTTTACAAACCCCAACAGAATCAGAAATAAAATATGCTAATGAATTACACCATGAATTTAGAAAAATAAAAAATATTTAAAAGTTCAAGTACATGAAAAAGATCAAACATGGTCTGCTGATTTAGTCTTTATGCCCAAATCATCAGACCCTGAAAAATATAAAATAATTTTAACAGTAATAGATTTATATACAAGATTTGCTTTGCAAGGTGTTTAGAAAATAAAACAGGATATTCTATTACAGAAGCATTTGAAAATATATTTGAAGAATATCAAAGAATTCCAAAATATTATGGTGTGATAAAGGAACAGAATTTTATAACAAAGTTTTTACAAAGTTTTTAAATGAAAATGATATTAAATTATATTCAACAGAAAACGAAGGAAAAGCAGTTGTGGTTGAAAGATTAAATAGAACATTAAAAAATAAAATGTGGAAATATTTTACTGCTATTGGAAAACAAAAATGGAACAATGAATTGTTACAAAAGATTGTAAATGAATATAATAATGATGTACATAGTTCTATAAATCAACACCTTTAAATGCTTCCTTGAAGCCTGAAACCATTAAAGTGGTAAATATTGAAAATGATGTTATTGTTGATACAACCCCTATAAAACCAAAGTTTAAAATTGGTGACCGAGTAAGAATATTTAAATATAAAAATAAATTTGAAAAAGGATTCACAGCAAAATGGACAAATGAAATTTTTATTATAAATAAAATACATTATACAACTCCAATAACATATAGCATCATTGATTTAAATAATGAAAAAATATTAGGTAGATTTTATAATAATGAACTACAGAAAACAGATTTTAAGTCGACAAGCCCTAAAACAAACTTTTCCATATTTCAGCTTCTTCTCTATCCAAATAAATATAATTATATTTTTCTTTCCAATGATTATCAACAAACATATCAAACATATTCTTATCAGGTTCAACATTTGAAAATAAATCATTATAAATCATATTCTTATCACGCTTGTCTAATTAAAAAATATAAAACAATTAGAATTATTTCTTATAGAGTTTTTATCTAAAGCATAATATGTTTGAGATATATAAATAACATTACAATTATTATGTCTACCTCGTGTAAAGTAACTCTTTTGAATCTCTTGATTTTTCATGTTAACAACATCATCAAATATAACTAGATTCTTTTTATCTTTAGGAAGTAAATCACAATGTAAAACATCTTCAGGTTTATTAGAGAATAAGATCTGGATTCCATCCCCTATATAATCATTTTTATTACTAATATCTGATTCTAAAATCTTTTCCTTGTACCAATCAACCATATCACAAGGATGAAAAACCTCTTCGGGATATGTATGTTGATTTTTAAAAATATCAATTATAGCTTTTTTAGTTAATTTATTTTCAAATCCACATTTCAAAAGTTGTAATTCCGGTTGGTTAATGGTTGTAGAATAAAAGATTAAATTATTATAATCCAAAAAAACCATCTTCTAATAACATTCTCATAAGAAGAACATTCTTTCCACATCCAGAAGATCCAATAATTAAGCATCTAAAATTATCAGGAAATACTTTATTATTAAATTTAGATTTATGTCTATTTAAAATTGGTTTCCAAGTATCCATTTTTATTTATTATAAAATGACAACACAAAACCCTACAGAGGAATCTTTGCAAGAATTAATAAATTCAAATAAAAATAAATCAGTAGTAATCTCTGGTAAAAAATATTTATTGGAAAACATGTAAAAGAACAAGTTAAAGAAAACAAAGAAGAAGAAGAGGGATTCTTGGAGGCTGCATATTAATACAAAATAGTGAAGAATAGTGCTGCAGAATAGCATAGGAGAATTGAACACAGTTCAAAAACAGCTGAAAACTGCAATCATTGCCGGACTATCAGGTGCTGCTAAAGGCTGGAGGAATTGAACTAGTCAAAAAGCTAAAGAATATCAAAAGAAGACTAGAAAAAGAAAAACTCAAAGGAATCTGTTCTCTTTGATCCTTATAAAGGTCGTGTTTAAATGATTTTTTAAAAAATCAAATTTCTACATCTGAATCTTTATCTTCAAAAGATAAAGATGATTTAAAAAAAATATGTAAATCTTTAAAAAATGGATGTCTTTGTAAAATTAAAAATGGTAAAGGTTTATACTTGAAACCCTTTCCAACGGATCCTTTACCAAAATGATACCATTTTAATACCATTAAAATGGTATATGAAGAAAGATTAGCACTTTTAAAAAAATTACAATCAGAACAAGATAAATATAATAAAAAAGATACAACTCAACACGCTGAATCTATAATATTAAATGAGGTAATCCAACAACAACAAGGACCAACAATTAAAGCCATAAAAGAGTTAGAAGTTTTAAAATTTAAAGAGTTGGAAGATAAACAAGATTTAAAAGAATTACCATGGTTGGAAGATTTAAATATAAAACCTCTTATACTTGATCCTAAAATTAATGTGAGTTTAAGTAAAACAATTAAACCTACATTTAATATTAATGTTGAAGGATATCAAATAATAACAATTAATAAACATGACTTTCTGTTATATTAAATTCAGAAAATAAATCACGTATTCATTCACAAAATGTTTATAATACTAAACACCTAGATTTTGAATTTACAGATGATTTTATGGATTAGTTTGTGGATATCCCTCAGAGAATGTTGATCTTCTAGAAATTAAAAAATATTTAAATTTAATAGAATTAGTACATGGTAGTGCTAAAGCAAAACATATTCAAGATTTAAAGAAATATTTAAATAAAAATGAAAGGGGTTATATTGTCACAGAAGGAGAGTGCCAGGGTCAGGGCCAGGGAAAGGGTAAGGAGATAAACCCAATCAATCTTTTTATTGAATTAAGAAAACTATTAGCAGCTAAAAAAGCAGGACATAATAATTTAGATTCTGATATTTTAAAGATTTCTAAAGAATTATTAAAACAAGGAATAATTTCAAAAGATAAAATTAATAAGTATACGAAGTTATAAATACGAAGTTATAAAAATATAAAATGACTCCTTCAATATTAGATTTTTAAAAACATTTGGAATAAATACAAAAACAAATTTTGATTTAAAAGATTATGCAGATTATTTAAATTAAAAATAAAAATATTAATGAATGATGAATTGTCGAGTCTGAAAGAAGACACTCCAAAGAATATCATTATAAATTATCAAAATTCAAATGAAAAAGGATCTCATTGGGTTTGTATATATAATAAATCTATATACTTTGATTCTTTTGGGATTAAACCCACTAAAGAAGTTGAAGACTATCTCTCGGACTACACTTTTAATTCTTTACAAGTTCAACCTAATAATACTAAAATATGTGGTATTTTAAGCTTATATGTTTTGTATAGATTGAATAAATCAAAGGAGAAGGTTTCACTTCCTTAATCCAAGAAATTTATAATGATTTAAAATCTATACTATGAAAATGGAGCTTCGCAACCTTCCGGAAGATAATTTAAAAAAAATGGTAAACATAATGTCAGATAAATATTCAAGAACTTTATCTATAAATTCAAAAGAATCAGACTTTACTATAAACTTTCAAGATTCAATTAAATTAGATCAAAATTTAAATTATGAATTAGGACTATTATGGTTTTGTGCTTATAATACTATTTTTAATATAACTAAAGATAATAACATATTTATTATATAAGCCCCAAATCTACAGATAAGATTATAATAACAATCGAACCGGAGCTTATGAGATAAAAGATTTAAATAATATACTTTCTAAAAAAACAAATGGAGTCATTAAAATTAAAATGGATTTACCAACTTCAAAATGTATAATGACTTTAGAGAATATAGGAATCATTTTCAAAATAATAGTTTCTTTAGAACAATTTTAGGATTTACACGAAACCATTATATCACACCTGTAGTTGAGAATATAACATCAGAAAATATTATAAAAATAATAAATACAAACACAATAAATATTCATTGCGATTGTATAACTGGTTCTTATAATAATGGTAAACAAACAAATGTTTTATATTCCTTTCCCTCAAACACAGTTCCTATGGGATATAAAATAGTTGAAAGAATGAATCCTCCAAATTATTTACCTTTATGTAGAAAATATATAATGGATATTAATTTTAAAATTCTTAATCAAGAAGGAGAATTGATTGATTTTAATGGAGAAGAGATTTCAATGTATTTACATTTGAAACAGGTTTGAATACGAAGTTCCACATGTCATTTTAAATTATTAATAAATGAGTTCTTATATTCCATGTAATAGAGGTGGTGGAACAATAAAAACAGGGTTTAATACAGAAGAAATATTAACTTTAACAGAAAATAAATATATTAATGAAAGAGGTGATTCAATGAAGGGTGATTTAATTTTAAATGGACACAAGATAAAAGAATTATCTTTTCCAACTGATGAAGCTGATGCAGTTAATAAGAAATATGTAGATGGTGTTAAAAAATATACTGATTTAACAACAACAAGAATTGAAAGTTCATTAACAACAAAAATTGATTCAATGGAATCAAAGCTTAATAATATCGAACAACGATTTAATGATAAATTTGACAAGTTACAAAGTCTGTTAACTGAACAAGTTGTAAAGTTAAATACTAGCATATTAAATTCTAAAGATAAACAAATTATGAATACTAAATTTAATACAATATATAATATAATAAATGAGATGATTACATCATTTAATAAAAGAATTTCAAATTAGAGTCTCATGGAACACACATTAACACCACACATAGTATTAGAAAAAGAGCTGCTGAATTAGAACAGAATAAAACATTATTACCCCATACATATAAACATTTTATAGAACCAAGTTTAATAACAACAAACAGTAAAGAATGGGTGTTTTTATGGTTGTAAAGATTATTGATCCTTATTTCTTTTTGTTTGATGATGATAATGAAAGAATGAAATGGTTTGTGAAATGTGATTATAATAGTAAGCTTGAAAAGGGTGATGTTATAATGACTAGTTATGATTTACCACACGGAGATTGGTATGTTAATACTCCACATGGACTACATAAAGTTAAAAGTAAGAATATTATTTTTAAAAGCACACTTGTACAATATATAGATTTAATATTTTATGAAAAAAAGGTTGATGTTGATGAAGTTCGTAAAGCATTGATGGAATTGTATAAAGATATTCTCTCAACAAGAGTTCTTTTGATATCCGAGTATTGGTGCCAGATGGTGCTCAGAAGAATAAAGTCTTTTTTTTTAATTATTAAAATGGACAAAGTCCAAAAGATGGAAGAAGTAAGAGAAGAAAAAATTTATCCAGAGGTCCCTCCAGAATGAGATCATCAGGATATTATTCCGAAGGTCACAAAGGTTCCAAGGCCTCGGCTCCCACAGAACTTGAAATTATGAGAGTAAAAGAATTTAAATCAGAAACCTTACATTTACAAGATTTATTAAAGCATTATAAAAAGGTTAAAAATAGATGGAATAAAGGGAATACAGTTTTAAAAATTATAGGTTATTCTTTAGGATTTACATCTGCAATATTAACAGTTATTTTACCTATAACTTTTCCAGTTTTAACAATAGCACCTGTAATACTTGGAAGTATTTCTGTAGCTGATGGTTTCTTGACTGAAATAGTTTCATTATCTTATACTTCTAAAAAGAAAAGTTTATATCGTGAAGTTTGTTTATCAATAGAATTAGGAATCTCTAAATTATTTTTATTTCAATTAAAAGCTTTGGAAGATGGAATCTTAACTGATGATGAAATAATGAAATCAAATCAAATAATACAAGATATTAAAAAAAATATTAATAGATTAAAAAGTGCTAATGTTATAACTAATGAATATTCTAAAAAAATTAAACGAGAGAAGTGGCTAAAGAATCATACATAAAAAATTTATTGCCCTTCAAAGGTTGATGTTGTCACTCTTAAATTAATTGTTGACATTTTTAAAAGAAAAAAATCATTTGATAGAATCTGATGTTAACTTTTCGAAATTAGTTTTTAGAACCTCTTTATGATCTTTAAATTCTTTATCACTTAGACCTTTTATATATTCAGGATCAGTATAAAATATTTAAGTTCTAAACATATAGGATTAAAAACTTGAGAATATAAAGGTCTGCCAATCCTTGGGGGATAAATGATCTCAATCTATAAATATCAAGATCAGTAAGATTTAAATCATAGACTTTATTTATTTTATCAAGACTTTTATTATAGGGATTAAATCATTTCCTATAGGAAGAGTTGTCTTTAAATCACTTAGTATGAATCTTTTGTCATCATAATTTGATAATGATACTTTTTGGGATTCTATCAAGTAAATATCATGCTTTTCACTTTTAAGTTGATGTACTTCATCAATTTTATCTTTATGATTTGGATTCAATGTATCTATATAATCTTGATGAGAAAGTCTTCTGGCCACACATCTCTGAATTCCTTTACATCTGTTATCCTTTACAGGTTTCTCTTCATTAGGGAATATAGGATATCTATGTGTAATGCTTTCTTCTGTATCTGGGGTTTTAAATATAAATGTATGCTCTTCAAATTTAGGTTTTGTAAATGTTTCGTATGAATATTGTTTAGCACGAAATAAATATTCCATTTTCTATAGGAGTATTTGTTTTCATCTTTAAATGAAAATAACTCTCCAGATGAATTTATTAAATTTGAAAGTATAGGATTTTCAGATATATCTCTTTCAAGGTCCTCAGTTCTTATTGTTAAAAACATTGAATCTGTATCCATTGCATGCATTGCTATATTCGATCCATATATGGGATGTAAGACATTATAATATGTTTCATACATTTGTAATTTTGAAAGTTCTAAAATTGCAAAGCCTATAAATATTGGTTATTATATGTGTTTCTCAAAATTCTGTAGTTCTACTGCAGTAAGATTTTCAGAAAATACTTGTGCGTTTTAAATGTAGGCTTTCCTAGCATACGATTATAACGGGCTACATCTTTTCACTATTTGTCAAGGAGTTCTATATTAGTATACTTGTCCACATTCTCCATGGTCTTGCCAAAGACTGAATTGTTTAAAAGTTTATAACCATTGTCTTTTAAAAGGTTACCTTCTCTTTTTGCAATGTTTCTACAACGGATGTTCTCCTCGATGAAAGTCTTCATGAATGCTGCTTGTTTAAATCTTATGACACTATGAACTTTTTTTAATATCATTCCTTGTGAAAGATAAAACTGGAGGAGTCTATAGTGACAAAGATAATAGTTCGATCTGTTTGATCACAAAGAAGTTTCACTGTTGGAGGTTTATCTTGTGAGATTTGCCAGGATGAAAGTTCTTGACATTAATCTTTCTTCTTATAGGAGCTAGAGGGAAATGTCTTGTTCCTGATTTATATCACCTGGGTAACGAGGTCACATTCTATAAAGTATCCTATTGGAGAATCTTTAGGAGTTGAACGTATTTCTTTTATAAGGTCTTTTAGGAGGATTCTTCTTCTTCTGAGGGCATTCGGAGGAGGAGTATATCTCACGAAAGTCACTCATTGGTAAATACTGAGTCATAATTCCTGAATATAAAGCTGTTGCATCTATATAAAGTATAAATAGAGGATTTTTCATTCCTTCTAATACTTCTTTAGTTCCTCATGTTAAGTTTTATATAGGATCATCAGGGTGTTTAGAGAGTCTTCGACTAGTAGTTATTGCATTTCTAGCTTTTATTTCTCTATTCCCCATTACTGAGGATACTCCTCCTCTAATGTTTGTTTTAATTAAATTAAACATGTCTTGCTCGGTTAAAAGATCTATAATTTTATCAGATTCTGGAAGATCTGAAGTCAAATGGTATATAACATAGTATCCCAAGCTAAAGAGGGTGCTGTTATATAATTATAAGGTTTAAGAACAAAAGACTTTGTAAATTCTTCAAAGCAATCTGCTAGAATGTAAACATCTAGGGACAAGTACATACTTGTATATTCTCCTAAAGTTTTACAGTGAAACAGGTGAAACATTTTCTGAGCTCGGAATATTCTTATCTGTAATCCCAGATTTTGAAAGTAGGAATAAAAGTGTTCTTTCTCTGGTAATTTTGTTTCCTTATATTTTTCAAATGAATCAACGTAGTCATAGGGATATATTCCTTTCGCCAAGCATGTAGGAAATTCTTCTGCTGGGATATTTATTTTTCCAAGAACTCCGAGTGATTTAAAATCTTCTAGCTTTAATGTTTTTGCTATGCCATCTAAAGACATTTGGAGAAAGTTTAAGGAATCTATAAATTTAATTTCCCATATTCAAGTGATTTATATTTTTCCTTGTTAAGCCAATCCTATAAATTTGAAAGAGTTTTTGGCATTTGCTGCTAGATGCTTTATAAATAGATGTACGTCATAACCAAAAAAGATTATGAAATATAAACTGGTACAAATTTGGGGGTATGACAATTAAGATGCAATAATCTCTATGGGCTGCTCCTCGATAATTATTTTCACTTTTTAAATGATCGTGATCTAAAACCTTATCATTAGTTGGATTCCTGTAATGATCTATTGTTTGCACATCCAACAGTTGAAAGTATGTTTTATATTCTTCTAATTGTTGATTTGAAAAATATTTGAGGATACTTTGTTTTTAAATGCCTTCAAATATTTCATGTTCTAGATCATTTATACTTGTAGTAAAAATGATAAGACATCTCTGAAGTTCCTTGAAATGCATTCTCTAGATTCTATGACTTCGGGATAATTACTTTTAAATAATAATTTATAAGCAGATGGTAATTGTTTTAGTTTTTTTAACACTATTGGGTATCTTTTTCTTAGAAAGGCTTTCAAACCTTGTTGGTTTCTCCTTCTGTTTAGAGGCTTTCCATCATCCATGAGTTTATATTTTTCTATTATTTTAAATATTGCTGACTATATCTTGTTTATGATTTATAGATTCAAGTCTCCGTAAAATTACTCTCATGTTTGTTAATAAATTTGAAAAGTTTTTAAAAATCATCCTGGGATCTGTAGCATTCTAATTAAAGCTGGTGAATACTTTTCACAAAATCTTGCATGCTTAATCATGGAGTTTTTCAGTTGTGAATAATGAAGAC